>JAXQQM020090805.1:0-37933 GCA_034641835.2 Pinus albicaulis
GTCCTTTGATCTTTCTTTTAGGACTTTTTAACCCTCTTTTTGGTTTTTTATTATTTTTAATTTTTCAAATATGGGAAAACAACTTGCAGAAAGCAAGGTATGTACATATTTACAAGACTTATCTAAGTCAATTCAAAATTTTATGAACCCTATTATTATAGGACCCTAATAGAACTAGCGCAGTGCATCCCTTGCCTGCATCAAAACAAGTAATAACAAGTGCTCTCCCAACCACTTGTTTGTTGCCACAATCATTTTATAAGATAAAAACATGAAAGTACAATGTGGTGTCAATGGTGCACACCAAAAATCATGTGCCTTCCCCCACAAACCACCAATAAAATAGCCAATCTCAATGCTGCAAGTGGCTTCAAGTACATCATCATATAATATGCAAGAAGGGATAATCCTCCTTGGTACAACATGCTACTCATATAAAGTAAAGAAGTACAAAACATAATGTGAAATTATACCTTCTCCACCATGTACTTGGGACCTTGAGCTGAAATGGCTCAACCAGAAATTCTCCCTCACCTCCAAAGAGTAGGGGAGTGGTTGTGACATCCTCTATTTCACCATCTGGGCTATGCATCTCTCCATATGCTGAAATATATCATGCTGGATGCCCTCCCAAATGAACTCTGTCAAAGTAAGATATGCATCAAGGTGCATGGAAAGGAAGTCCTCATGTGCTGCATGTAGCAGCTTCTCCTTGAGCTTATAAGGTCTAGTCAAGAAGACTCTACCATAATAATATATGACCACATCATCCACCATATATCTATCATCTCCATCCGGGTCATCAGGAATCATGCAAGCATCAAGATCCTTGGAGTACTCTACCAAAAGTTGAGACCTCCAATATGGATCAATCCTCCTAAGAGACAGCGCTGATGATCTGTAATGGGAAGCTCCCCACGTGATGTTGTCTTTTCCTTTGACATCCCTCATGCCAAAGTAATCCTCCAAATTGCTGCCATGCCCATCATGCAGCTTCTTATGCTAAA
Organism: Pinus albicaulis; assembly: GCA_034641835.2. Classification (NCBI taxonomy): domain Eukaryota; kingdom Viridiplantae; phylum Streptophyta; class Pinopsida; order Pinales; family Pinaceae; genus Pinus; species Pinus albicaulis. Next base: position 1,008 of record JAXQQM020090805.1, read on the forward strand.
AAAGAAGTAGTGATCTTTGGAAGTTGGCCTCCCATGAGAAGCTCCCATCCAAAAAGAATCTCTCAACCTTGACCCATGTAAGTATGAGTGGCCTCCATCTACTCCAGTGTATGGAGGATTCCTTCCTTAAAGGAAGTACCCTCTATTTCTCCAAATTCATGGAGTAGATCCCTTGCACCATGAAGGTGCCATCCTCCATCACTGCAGCAAATCCTGTCAGTGTAGTATATGTAGTGAGAGTGGGTGATGTTGAAAATGGGAGAATGTCTCCCTTCTCCTGGAGTCTATCCCAAACTCTATGTGTTGTGCTAGACTCCTCCAAATTCTTCACCACTCTGGAATCTAAGAGGGGTGAACCAAATGGCAAGATGTCTCTTACCAACTCCAGATCTGGTGGCCTCTTGGGTGGAATGCCTCCATGTAATGAGACATCAATGTCAAGAGTAGACTGTACATATGGTTGGGCAATTTTTCCCTTTCCCTCACAGCACAAATCAGTCTGCTTCTTCTTTGCACCGGCTCTCTAAAATAGATAGGGGTGTGTGCTCCTCATCAAATTATGTTGACCTTCCTCCCTACTTTCTCCTTTCATCTACAATGTCTCACAATCATGCTGCTCATTGATTTTTCTTTGTCCTCCATATGTGAGATCCTGGGGAATTTCTTGCAATGATACAATAATTCCTCTTGTTGGAGCATGTGCTCCTCCTTCCTCTGCATGAGGGACTAGATATGCTCCAGATGTGACAGTGTTGTTTCCTCCATCCTTCTATTCCTCTTCAATGTGAATGGGAGTTACCTGCTCAATAAGAGGATCCTCTTTTGAAAAGGGAACATGCATGCCCTCTTGTCCAAAGATATGAGACATATATCTTACCTCTAGCAAGGTGTTATGCAAGATGTGAGCTTTTCCAATAGTTTTCTGAAGTGGATTTGAGTTTTTAGGTTCTTCCAACCCATGCACAAGTTTTGATTGTTTTGGTGTGTTTGGCTCTACCAAGAGTGTTTTAGAATGTCTTCCATCAAACCTCTCCACTAAGCTCTCAGTTAACTTTGCATAAGAAGAAATATTGGCATTTTTTAATGAAAATGACTCAAATATCCACCAAGCATAGGCCTTACCTTCAAAGTGCAGCGCTACTACTCAGATGGCTTCATCTTCAGAAACTTGGTGCTGCTGCAAATAGGTGTGTAGCTCCTCCACCCAAGTTTTGGCTGAACATATTGGTGATCCATCAAAAATAGATTGAGAAAATATATCCATATCATGTTGCCTACTCCTCTCCACTTTGATCTTGCAAAACTCTTGGAAAGTGATATGATCTCTAAACTTCTCAGTTTGAGACTCATGTTCTTGTAGAAAATTGCTAAGAGTTTCCCTCCTAGGAATTCCTCCTTCTTCCATATCTCTCATGATATATCTAGACATTTGAATGCGCTGTGCATAATAGGGTGTAGCTACATTCTCACACCTATCATGTGCAAATCTAGATTTGGCTCTAGATCCAAACTCTTCTAGAGATTCCATCTCCCTTCTCATTTTCTTGAGATCTTCTTTAATGCTCTGCATAGATTTAGGAAGAAGATTTGAGAGCCTCTCCTCCTTCCTTCCTCCACATAATGGAGTCTTCTCTTTTCTGTACATCTTCTCTTCTCCTTCTTCTCTTGATAGCATAATGGCTGAGATCCACAGGCTGAGCCAAGATTATGCTCTGATACCATTGTAATATCCCAAAATGGGAATGCAGCAATGCATAAGCACAATACTGGAATATCAGGGGGAAATTAACTCATAAAATGTGTTTAGAAACACATTTCCATCAAATGAATATAACAACAGCAAAAAGGGGCTCCTCTACATCATCCCAAGTGGGGAAAATACAGCAATTAGACTATAAAAATGTTATTTCCAGGAATTTACATTGTAACAAGGAGAAATAACACTTTGGTTCCTTAGCATATATACAATGGCCCTTATATATGAAATGGAATCATAAACAAATCCATTTTACTAAGTTAAACAGATCTCCCGGCCTCAAATCAACTTAAAATTGCCCAAACCCCATGACTTAAGCTATGCAGGATTTCTGAAGCACATGATAGCATTATTCTGTGAGGGTTTCTGCAACATTATGATATAAATTCATGGATCTGGAGTTTTATTGAACAATATTCTAAGAAAACAGAGATCTGACCTCCTTAATACATTGAGTACAAAAGAGTAGATCTGAATATTCAGCTCTGAAATAATGTAGTATTACTGCAAAATTACATAAACATATCTGAATAATACAATATAGGGCTATGGATCCCTTCTTCTAGCTTTCCGAGAGAAGGGTTGGCCCTTTCCCTAGGAAACTAGCTCAAAAACAAGGGCTTAAACCCTGTTGTTGCATCTCTATGCAAAATGATGCAGTTCCTGCAAGGGACTACGCTGTAGGAGATGAGGAATACTTTGGCCAAGTGCCAAGATGTGAAATGAGCCTAGGAATCCTCCTAGCTGATCTCTCAAGAGAAGGAAAGCTCCCTCTACTGAGAAACAGACCCAGAAGAGGTATTATCAATCCTCCACTTCAACACCCTGCAACACAACACTATTCTCTATAGAAATAACGTTGTAGCTGAATACTGATGCTTGGCCTCAAGCCTAGATGTGGAGAGATACAGTGAAAAAATCTCTCAAGAAGCCTCTCAAGGGAAGAGGTGGGATTCTCGCTCGGGAACACCCGGTGCTAAACAGCACAGCAACCCTGCTAAACAACAAGAGGCATCAATAGTCTAAGTAGACCAATATCAAATGATAATCTCAAATGGTTTCCCTCCTCTTCCTTAAGTAGAATGTGAGCTTTCATTTCCTTGGCCCCACTCAATTAGGTCATTTCCTTCATGAGGTTCACCTCCCTCCAAAACTGCGTTATTCTCTAATTAATCTCCACTCCTCCTTAACAGCGCTATTGACTTGGTCAAAGTTGACTGAATCAACATCATCCAAACCCTGTTCACACATGGAGGAGCTTTATTTATCTGATACAAAGGTATCCTTTCACATTTGGAGTGTTTTTATTGCTGCTCAAGAGACTTATGGGTCTCCTCACCCACTTATTCACCTACCTAGTGATAAAACAACTATAATATTCCATTTAGCTTGAAGGCTAAATTTTTGGAATATTACATATAACTAGCCTAAAATCAAATATAATCAACAATGTTAAATCATATAGAGAGAGCCCTCTCTGAGCATTAGGAAGGCTAGATCCTAAGGCTTAAAAGTAGTTTTGTGGTTACCTTTGATATCCTTTAAACTAAAATAAAAAATCTCACAACTTTGGAGAATTATTAGAGTGATAACATATTGGCGACCAAACTAGGGAACTAACCAATCCTGAGTTTTAAATATATCTTAAAAGGAAATATTTTCATTTATCTTTTCACCTTAATATTGTTTTAATAAATTTGTGAGTATATTTTCATAAAAATTGTAATTATGGCTTCCAAAAGAGTCGCTATACCAGGTCAAATATAGATCCTCAACCTGTTGTCATAGTAGATAATCCTGACAGAATTGGAAAGAAAAACAAAAGAGTAGAATATTTAGGTAATAATATTTCATTAGTCAAAGCAAATTCCCTTCCAAAACAACTATCAAGTTTACAAGACATAGAATTTGATTTAAATTTTGAACAATCTTTATTCAGAACTAAATCAGAAAGTGACTTACATAAAACTGTAATAGATCCTGATTTTATTTCATTCATTGAAACTAAGAAGGAAACTGTTTCAGTTGATTCTGAACAAAATATTTTTGAATTTTATGATAAACTTGATTCCATAACTACAACTTTGATTAAAGAAATTGATGAAGCTTATTTACAACATTCAGTTGAATTGAGTGCTTTATCAGCCTATACCCCTAAGCCTTCTACCAGCCACTTAGATACCAGTCTTTTATAATTTTTAGGTTCATCCCTATTCACTACCACTTCATCCATTATTTTCACCACACTTCATTCCACAAATTCATTTTTTCCTAAGCAACCATTTCAACCTAGAATTTAATTTCCATCTTCCACCACCTCAAGTTCATCCCCTAGTATTTCTACTGCATTTTCTAATACATCATTCTCATTCCCAAGCACTTCTTCTAGCATCCCAACTTCATTTTCTAGTATCTCAACCACATTTTCCAGTACATCTTCTTATATTTCAATCTCATCTGCAATTTCTTTAACTACCATAGCAAGTACTTCTAGTTCTTCACCAATTACTTCAAACTTACCTCCTAGCCAAGCCAGAATCCAAGCCATGGCTGCTAGATACGCTCCCTTGGTCCTACCATCATAGTTACATGACATGCCCCAGGATTATCAAAGAAAAATCCCTCAATTTGATGGAACCACTCATTATACTGCCCAACAGCATGTTAATAAGATGACAGACTATTTTGAACTACATGAAATAGATGATGTTGATGTCCAAATGAGACTTTTTGCTCAAACTTTAACTGGAGAGGTAAAAAAAGTGGTTTAAAGGTTTGAATGCTGGTAGTATTACTGATTTAGCAGTTTTTCATATAATGTTTCTTAATAGATGAGAAAAGAAGAAAAATCCACTACAAATCTTATCTGAATTTGAAAGCATAAAAAGAGCACCGAATGAAACAATTCAAGATTATTTTACTAGATATAACAGTATTTATAATGAAATTCCTTCTAATCTTAAACCTCCTCCAGACTCTGTCCTTATCAAATTCCCTAATGAATTTGATATAGATATAGCCTATCAACTAAGAAATAGAAATCCAAAAACCTTAGAGCAGATGCAAAGTAATGTTGTTAGTGTAGAGGAAAATTTGTTAGCAAAGAAAGCTAGATTAAGAAATGAAAGAAGAGTGACAATAAAATAGGAAACATCTACTTTAGATTTGAAAATAGATCAATTAGAAAAAATATTAGAGAGAATGATGGATAGGTTAGATAATATGGAAAGGAAGCCACAGTGGGATAACCAACAACAAGGACCTCAAATTAGGAATCCCAATTTCAGGAAAAACACCAATACTGAAAAATCTAGAGAATCAGCACTTGACCAAACAATAAGACCACCTTTCCAAGAGAACTATGCTGAAAATTCTCATCAAAACGAAGATGATGAAGACACCATTAATATAATGGGAAATAATGAGGATAACACCATTTTTCTTACACAAGAAGAACAGGAGTTATATGAATTACAACAATTACAATTAGATTATGGTGAATCTTTTGATTACACTCAAGGTTATGAGTTTACAATTAATGAAGTTCATAAGAAATATAACCTTAGGAGGAAAAAAATGTAGAGCCTTCTATTAATAAATCTGCCCAAAAATAAACAAAGAAAATAGTAGAGGCTTCTACCACTAAAGTTCTACAAATTATCCCTAGGGAAACCAAGCAAAACTCTAGTTCAACTCAGAAAGTTTAGGGTCCAAAAATTTCACCTAGTCCTAAAATTGTTGATATCACAGATGATTTTTTCCAAACATCAACAAATTCTCAAAAATTTGCTGCTGCCAAGACAACAATTTCTGCTAAAACAGCAATTTCAGAGTCAAAAACACATGTTGCTGATCCAAAATCAGTTGATCCTAAAGTAGCCACTGCTAAAACTGTTAGTATGAATCTTTCGTCGAAAAAGACCACTTTAGCTACGCATAAAAAATAGCCCTAACATCAATTATGGCTGCCAATATCTTTAAATCTACAGTTAGTTGATCCAAATAAAGCTGCACTAATCCAAATCTATGCATAAAAGACATTAAGCAGTGAAAATAAAATGTTGCTCCATGCATCCAATAGATAAGACAAGAATAATATATTTGAAAGAATTTTTGTATTAAAGGGGCACCTGAGAGGAAAACAAGAAAGGTGTTTCCAATTCTCCTCAATGGGATGGGTTCTTGAAATTCCTCAGCATTTCAGATCTAAAACTTCTTTCTCTTGTTGGTGTAGAAAACCCAGACAAACATAGAACTCAAAGGGAGCTCACAAAGCAAATGATGAAAAATGTGACAATGATAATGGCTCAAAGTCAGACCAAGAGTATAGATCCAGAGTGATCTAATGCAATGAAAGGTAACAAATGAATGGGAAAACCCTTCTATTTATAACAAAATATTAGGGCGGTCTAGAACTTGGTGCATGAATAAAATATTATTAACCAAATTCTAGAACCACCTTTTAGGAATATTTTATTATATTTGTTGGAGGGGAAAGGATTTTTGACTTGGGTCAATTCCTTTATTTATAAATAATAAATAAATAAATGATTTATTTGTAGAAATTATATACAATATGCATGTATATATCTGGACTCTCATGATCTAACAATATTTATCTTCTTGCTAAATACAGAATCCTTCCACTATAATTCTTGCGGAAATTTAATCAACAATTGCAAAACACATGAAGCAATAAAAACACACATAACACAGTTGTTTAACGGGAAAGCTTGAAGCTAAAAACCCCAACTATCATACTATGTATCATGGAGATCATATGACAATCTCATACAAACATACAAAGCTTATCACAAGCTCTCAGTACAGTACAATAGTCATACACTAATCAGGCCCAATCTTGCAATTCCATGCACCGATCTTTGCCACCTGCTAGCCTGCCTCCATTGCGCAATCCAAGCTGATTACAAAGACCAATTCAATGTAATCCCACTCTCATTGACTGCGTGATTATCATTGGCAACTCCAATGTATATGTAGATGCAATTCATGCATCACTAATAGTCACAACACATAGTCTATCTTGCTTATTTCTTTTTGTCTCTCCTTTGGTCTCCCTTTTGAAGGCGCCATGCCTTTGTAGTTAACTAATGTATTCTTCAGTTGATTAATGAATTATTATTTATTGAATTAATTAATAATTAATTCACACCACTCTCACTAGTGTATCAATCAGTTAGACTAGATACAACTAGCTCAATTGTGTCTAACTGAGTTAAACTAAATACAACTCCACCAACTACTTCTCCAACTCCACCAAACTCTGTCACATGAGTTCTAACTGAAGTCCTCCATGCAATAGCTCTAGTAAACCCTTAGGAATAGCATAATTCCTTCTGTCATCTCCTGTGCCACATCTATGCACTGAACTGAAGTTCTCCAAGATAATAAGTTGTTGTTTAGAGTCTGATTATTATTAAGAGCTAATAATAATCGACATGCATCTATTTTTAGATCATCGATCTATAAATAGACTTCGCCCAATATTATAAAAATATAATTTCATTTGTTTTTCACATTTGACCAACCATCTACAAATAGCATCCCGCAACTTATAGAATATGCTCACCATGTCTAAAAATAGACATACACCTAAAAATAGCCTGTGTGGGCCCCACCTAATTTAGGTGATTATTTTTCAACTAGGATCAAGGATGATGTTTCAGGATGCCTCCTTTATTGTTTCTTGATGCAATCTTCAACACTCCCTCTCAACAAGAAAGGATTGTCTTTGCATCCGACATGCAACTCCATGCATTCGCCCTGCAACCTTTGCTGCAACACTTCTGAAACTGAAAGCCTCCAACCAACTCAATCAGTCTAATGCATCTATCATCAAAGTCTTCGACTTCTGCTTAGCTACTGCACATGTCTTCAGAAACCACTGCGTTGTTGAACTTTGCACCCATGCACTCTGCACTTGCTATCAACTTTGAACCGCGCTCCAGTATCCAACACTGTCACTTTGATCTGCCCGCATCAATCCAACTGATCATGCTACTGCTGCTTTGTGGGCACCTCGTAGCCAGGTTCAATTCATGAGATCCACACCATCTCAATGAATCCTACCCAAAAATTTATTCTTGGATTACTCATGCATGTCGCCCCACCTCTCACCTAGTGGTATAGCTGTATGCACTCCCTCTGCCCATCTGGCACTAAATTTCTCTGCATGAGTGGTTGCTCCCACTCCATGATCCTCATCTTGTGGCTGCTCCACATCCCGAGGTTCACTCTTACCTGCATGCAAATCCTGCTCCCTCTCAAGCTTCAATTGCATATTTTTCTCACACTTCCCAACAGTAGGAAGCTCCGTAGAAATCCCATCTACATCAAATCTATAAAGATTCTTCTGCATCTCCAGTTATGGCTGCTCCACAACCTTCTGAGACTGCTTCTCACGCTGCATGTTGAGAGGCTCCCTCTCAACCACCAAGCCACTAACCTCTACTTTTCTCCTCAAAGCTTTGCATGCATCTTGTACTTCAGTGCATGTAGATTCTTGGCTCGCGCACATTGCAATTGTCTCGTCATCGCAAAATTTTCTAACAAAAGAGCTGATTTTAAATCGACGATATCTCACTCATCCGAGCTCTGATTCAACCGATTTTTTTTTTCAATTTGGGTGTTTTTTCACAAGGAATCCAAATATTCTATTTGTTTCTGAAAATATTCCACGAAAATTTTCATATATTCTCTGCAAACTCGCGCGCCCAAAAATTCCTGCTCTCATTCCATGTAGAAAATCTATAACACAGCTCCGATACCATGTAGAAATTATATAAAATATGCATGTATATATCTAGACTCTCCTGATCTAACAATATTTATCTTATTTCTAAATACAGAATCTTTCCACTATAATTCTTGCGGAAATTTAATCAACAATTGCAAAACACATGAAGCAATAAAAACACACATAACACAGTTGTTTAACGGGAAAGCCTGAAGCTGAAAACCCCAAATATATATTATGTAACATGAAGATCATATGAAAATCTCATACAAACATACAAAGCTTATCACAAGCTCTTAGTACAGTACAATCGTCATACACTAATCAGGCCCAATCTTGCAAATCCATGCACCGATCTTTGCCACCTGCTAGCCTGCCTCCACTGCGCAATCCAAGCTGATTACAAAGACCAATTCAATGTAATCCCACTCTCATTGACTACGTTATTATCATTAGCAACTCCAATGTATATATAGATGCAATTCATGCATCACTAGTAGTCACAACAGATAGTCTATCTTGCCCTTTCACCTATCTCTCCACTGGTCTCCAGCACCATGTTGTGGATTAGCGATGTATTCTTCGATTGATTAATGAGTTATTATTTAGTGAATTAATTAATAATTAATTCCACACCACTCTCAAATATGTAGTGAGTTAGACTAGATACAACTAGCTCAACTGTGTCTAACTGAGTTAAACTAAATACAACTCCACCAACTACTTCTCCAACTCCACCAAACTCTGTCACATGAGTTCTAACTGAAGTCCTCCATGCAATAGCTCTAGTAAACCTTTAGGAATAGCGTAATTCCTTCTGTCAGCTCCTGTGCCACATCTATGCACTGAACTGAAGTTCTCCAAGAGAATAAGTTGTTGTTTAGAGTCTAATTATTATTAAGAGCTAATAATAATCGACATGCATCTATTTTTAGATCAATGATCTATAAATAGACTTCGCCCAATATTCTAAAAATAGAATTTCATCTATTTTTCACATTTGACCAACCATCTACAAATAGCATCCCGCAACTTATAGAATATGCTCACCATGTCTAAAAATAGACATACACTAAAAATAACTTTGTGTGGGCCCCACTAGTTTAGGTGATTATTTTCAACTAGGATCAAGGATGATGTTTCGGGATGCCTCCTTTGTGTTTCTTGTTGCGATCTTCAACATTGTTTATTATTTAAAATGGTGGAAATATAATTAAATAAATAATTATTTATTTAATTATTTATAAATGATTTAGTCAAATTTAACTAGGAATATTATTTAAATAAGGATTAAATAACTTATTCCTAGGAAATAATCAAATAAATAAGGATTTATTTAATTGATTTCCTTGTTTTTGGTTAAATATGACCAGGAATAATCATTAAATTGATGTTTAACTAATTATTCCTTGAGGAAATATAAACAAATATAGATTTGTTTATTATTTCGTTTTGGGGTTTCCTGTTTAGACCGTAAACAACTTAATAAAGGTGTTTTACTAAGTTATTTCACATAGTGAAAGCAATTTTACTTAGGTTAAAATTGGTCTTACATGGTGTACTTGGGTCCATCTAATGATAATAGGTTAGATGACCAAAAAATGGTGTAACAAAAACAGTTGTTGAAAACACAAAATATGCAAAGACTTCCACTGCATCTCAAACTGTCCCTGAAAAGAAAATTAAAAGAAGTAAGACAGTGGAAATACAAACAGAGAATGAGAAACCAACTATAGAAAAAGAAGACAAACCTACCCAAACTACAATTACAAAAGAAGAAATAATTCAGCTAGAAAAATCACAAGCTCCATTTAATATCCAAGCTGAAATTGCTAAATTGAAGATACCAATTCCTTTGAAAAAGTTGGTAAAACATGAGCTATGAGAAACACATATCACTAAGACTTTAAATATGAATGATGGAGAAGATTCAGTAAATTTGAGTGATGATAAACCAGAACTAATATTTGGTTCTGATGTTAATGGGAAACACCAATATGGAGCAGTTCCATCTTTCTACATTAGCTTAACTGTTCATGAACAGATTTTACATAATGTAATGCTAGATTCAGGGGCCTCACACAATTTGATGCCAAAATAAATAATGGAAACCTTGAATCTAGACATCACTAGACCTTATAAAGATTTCTTCTCATTTAACTCTAGTAAAGTGAAATGTTTAGGTTTGATAAAATATTTATGTGTTACTTTAGTTCAATACCCTAGAAAAAAGCATAGTCATGGATATTGTAGTAGCTGACATCCCTCCTAAGTATGGAATGTCGTTATCTCACTCATGGGAAGAAAAACTACAGGGATCTCTACAACTTGATATGTCTTATGCAACAATATCAGTTTTTGGACAACCCAAGAAACTTTACAGAGAAACATTAATGAAGCACATGGTTAGTAGTGTAGAAATACCTCGAAACTATCCAATCTACTCTATACCTACTGATATGGACTCATTCATTTTATGTAATTCTAAAACTGGCATTGAAAACAATACTGAACTAAAACATAAAAATAAAGCACCAGGCAGTGACAACATTTTTCATGAATCAATGTGGCACCTAGATTTTGATCGATCAGTTAACAAATTAGGAGCAGGAGCAGGAGTTTGGATACATAATATGGAAAAAAATCATGCAGAAGGTCATGCTTTTAGATTAAATTTCAAATGTACAAATAACATCGCTGAATATGAAGCTCTTATTTTAGGACTGCAAATTGTTAGAAATTTAGGAGCCAAAAGAATTTCAATCATGGGAGACTCTGAGTTAATTGTGAAACAGATAATAGGAGAATATTCTGTATATAATCCAAGATTAAGCCAATATAGGGATATTGTGTTAGATCTGATTAAGGAACTTCTTGAATGTGACTTTGTTGCAATCCGTAGAAAACAAAACATACAGGCACATAGCTTAGCAACTTTTTCTAGTACCTTTAATCTATCATTTCAGCCAATTCATAGATATACAACAGAAGTTAAACACGGGCCTACAATACCAGATAATCTTAAATATTGGCAAATATTTTGACAGGATGAACATATTTATCATTTCATGAATAATGAATGAGAATATCATAATTGTAATATAGACACAGATTGTACAATAGATCAAACCATAGATAGTGAGATTGATTTAAAAAATGTAGATGTAAATAACATAGATTTTACTAAACCTACTAAATTTACTCAAATAGAAATAGATAATTTAGAAAAAATAGAGATTGAAGAATTAGTAGATGATGATTCTGACATTTTAAACCTCAAGAATAACTTTTTACTTAAGGGATTAGCCCCTTTAGAAGATCTTTTGTATTCTAATGATGTTGCAAGGAAACCTAAGATGGAACCATTGAGATCTAATATTGAAGAGTGCAATATAGGAATAGAATTAAAGCCTAAGATGATTAAACTTTCAAAAGCCTTACCTCAAGAAGAAAAAGTAAAAGATATAGATCTGTTAAAATAATTTCAAGATGTATTTGCATGGAGTTATGTGGACTTAAAATCCTATGACACTAGCATAATACATCACAAAATACGCATAAAAGAAGATCAAAAACCTTTCAAACAGAAGCTTACAAGGATCAATCTAGTTTTGATGCCTTTAATTGAAAAATAAGTTAAGAGAATGTATGAAGGCCAAATAATTGCACCAATCAGATATTCTAATTAGGTTTCAAATCTAGTTCCCACTAGGAAAAAGACAGGGGAAATCAGACTGTGTATTGATTTTCGGAATTTGAATAAAGTGTCCTTAAAAGACAACTACCCTCTCCCCAAGATGGATCACATTATACATAGGGTGGTTGTTTCTTCCAGAATTTCATTACTTGATGGATTCTCTATATATAACCATATTTTAGTTCAACCAGAAGACCAACCTAAAACTGTTTTTATTACTCCTTGGGGTACTTTCATGTATGTGAAAATGCCTTTTGGACTAATGAATGCAGGAGCCACTTTTCAAAGAGCTATGGATATAGCTTTTTCTAAAGAGATTCATGAATACCTTGTGATTTATCTAGATGATATTACTATATTTTCAAAGACTGACAATGAACATCTAGATCATCTCAGACAAGTATTTATCAAATGCAGGAAATTTGGCATCTCTCTAAATCCTAAAAAGACTCTATTTGGACTGGAAGACGGTAAATTATTAGGACATATCATATATAAAGAGGGAATTAGGATAGACCCAGCTAGAATAGAGGCCATTCTAAACATTATTCCTCCTAGGAATATTAAAGAATTGCAAGCTTTCTTAGGTAAAATCAAATTTCCCAGAAGATTCATCTCAAATCTAGTAGAAATAATTAGAGAACTTAAAAATATGTTGAAAAAATACTCAGTACTTAAATGGACTGTGGAGGCCCAGAAATCATTTGAATCAATTAAACAAGCCTATACAAAAACACCAGTCCTTATAAGTCATGATTTCAAAAAAGATTTCATTATTTTTTCCTTTTCTTCAGAACACACTATTGCTGCAGTTTTATTGCAGAAAAATGATAAGGGCTATGAGCAGCCCATTTCTTTTTTCAGAAAATCACTTAGAGATGCCACTTTAAAGTATAACATAATGGAAAAGTGGGCACTAGCTTTAGTGAAAGCTATCAAATACTTTAGTGTGTACATACTTTATTCACATATCATTTCTTATTGAAGCCCGAAGATGAAATGTCAAGAACTTTGAGACTAGTAGCCTTTGAATTTTGATTGTGCTGGCCTTGGAACAATTTTATGAGCTCTGCAATTATCCTAATCTTTGAAGGATAAAATATCATAAGTAAGGATAATTGCAGAGCTCATAAAATTGTTCCAAGGCCAGCACAATCAAAATTCAAAGGCTACTAGTCTCAAAGTTCTTGACATTTCACCAGGAAATTCCATCCCCATGTGGAGCCACTATTAGGGTCCTATAATAATAGGATTCATAATTTTTGAATTGACTTTCATTATTCTTGTAATATGTACATACTTTGCTTTCTAAAAATTATTTTCCCATATTAGAAAAATAAAAAATAAAAAATGTAAAGAGGGTAAAAGTCCTAAAATAAAAATCAAAGGACTTGAAAGAAAAAAAATCAAAAAGAATAGAAAAATGGACCCCAAACAAAAAAGAGATAAAAATAAAACATGAAAGTGATGCAAATCCAAATGCCACTACTATTTACTTTTCTGCAAAATAAAGATTGGGTGAATTTTGTTACAATGCCAGAATCCATGAAGGTTAAAATGTTTAATCTTAGCCTCTCATGACAATAAATAGATAGATAATAAATATCTAGCCAAACAACTTAATCTTGGCAGATCAGTAGTTAGGTAGAGAATAATAAGGAGCTCAAAAACCTAATATGAGCCCTTGGAAGAAATAAGGATAGAACTAGTTAGTTTGTTGTTTTAAAATAAAAATGAACAAAGGGTTTGCAAGCTCAAATGCACCCAGGAAAATGAAAAAAGTATTAGGGTAGCATATGGGTAGGCAGAAGCAGTTTTTACAAATCATGGATAAGAAGAAATTGGTCATTCAGTCACTAACTTCCTTCAAAAAATCATCCCCTTGTAAAAATATTTCATCCCCTTCCTTTCACTCTTCCATCTTCATTTTCCCCTTTTTCCCATTATCATTCAGTTTCCTTTGAAAAAATCCCTTTTTCCTAAGCTTAAAACCCATTATACTTAAGGAAATTAAAACCCTTAGAATAATTCCCCTTTTACCCCAAAAATACCCAAAAACCCAAAAAATACTTTCACTATATAATAACCCCGCCAATGTTAAAATCACACTTATAAGCATTACATTGGTTACACAAAATATTATTCCGCCTATCATAAAGCACGCCAAAAACTATGTATTAAAACCTTATGTTTCAATACATATTTCACTTCCCACATAGAAAACCTGGGTCCCACGCCATTCCACCCCCACAACTTTATCACATGATCCACACCGTTTTCTCCCCATCCGCCAAATCCAACGGTGGAGATCCTTCATCGCACATTTCATTGCGCAAACGATAAACAAACTCAAACCTTGCGATAAAAGTTGTTTTCGGGTTTTCTCTCACCTGCACGAGTCTTAGTTTCATTCGATCTCATCGATCGTTTCAATCCCGCTTACCACCTTTCGACGTTGTGAAAACCGCTTGGTGGTTATTCCCTCCACCGCACCCAAACTGCATACCTATTTGAAATGACATGCACTGAATGCACTCATTTTTCACTGAAATTCTTTATAAAATCACCTGAATGCATTCATTTGAACCTTTTGTTACCTTTTTCCACGCAAAAGAGCATTCCAGACCAAAAATATCATTGTCACTTTTGTTTTCATCCCAAAACAAACAGAATTCACCAAATTAAACTGCTACAAACATTGCAGAATCCATCAAAGTGCATTTAAAGACCAGAAAAATATTCCGAAAGCTTTCAAACCCCAGAAACCCTTCTTCACAGCAAAATTCCAAATTTTACACTTATTCTTTAGAGAAAAAAGACTCATTCATCAATCTGAAAGAATTATACAGTTAAATGAATACTTTAGAAGCCTATATACTTAAAGAATACCTTGTTTCTTCATAAATCCTTCAATTATATAAAACCTGAGCATTACTCACGGATTCTGAAGCCTTGACCTGTTTTAAAACACAAATTTTGATTGAGTTTAGCTATCTGCAAACCTGAAAAAGCCCTCTGAGACCTTCAAAACCTTTTTCTACAGTACTCAAGCATCCCTCTACATAAAAAGTAAGGTCTTAGGATTTTTTTATCATATAAATTCCACTGTAAACCCTAGATATCATTTGTTGAGGCTATAAGGTCAAGAAATTTCTCTTTTGATACAGAAAATACAGTTTGAGTCAAATTGATCAGAATTATTCCTTTTGGAGACAAAGATAAAACCCATGTCATATCTAAAAACCTTCTGCAAACTGTTTAAACTTACAGAAGTGTTTTACAGGCCTAAATCATTGTTTAAAGGTCAAAATTATTTTAAATTGATAAATCAAACAAATCTATGGCTTCCAAAATCACTCTTGTGCTCAACCCTCTACAACCCCCTGTTGTAGATGTAGAGCATATTCCCCTGGCAGATGTAGACTTTAAAATCACTGATATTGTAATAGAGTTCAATCTTCTTGAGCTCCACTGCTGGAAGCAAGAGAAATCCTTAGATCAAGCTTATGAAGTGTTTATTTGGGAATCAAACTTTCCTAAATATGTTGTTCCCCATATTCATCAATGCCCAGAAGTAATTAGACTATGCCAATCATTATATTATCCTGATCAAAGAGCCATTGTGAACACTAAAAATGAATTTTTTTTTACCATCATAGTTGAATCTATCAACCAGATTCTTTAGCTATAGCCTGGGCCAAATGAAGTTCCTTTATCTATTGAATCCCTCACAAAGTTCTACTTAGAGTTCATTTTCCCAAGAAATTCCAAATTTTTCAAACTTTCATGCCATCCTATGTGGAAATTCCCAATCTCAATCCTCCATACTCCTCTTCTAAATTCTCAGAAAGAACTAGACATAATATTTCCATGTTATATTTTATCCTTGGATATTTCACATATTAACATGTTGATGTAGCAGTAGTTGGTTTCTTATCCATTTTTGTACCTAGTCAACCTCCTACAGTCATCTTTAACTTTGCCCAATATATTGCTAATATTATCCATGATAAATTAGTCAAATTGCCTTCTGAAGGAGTATTTAGGTATTCTTCATTCCTTTTCCACATGTTCCTACATTTTCAGTCAGAAAATTTTCATATAAGCCTTCAGAAACTGGATGTGGAAGGAAATCCATAATCTTTCATATTCTGGACTTCCTTGATAAGGAAGGAGTCAATGAGTTTACCTATTCAGAGTTCATAGATTATTTTATCCATCCATTGGTCAATTTTCTAAACAGTAGTGTGCATCCTAGGAGTAGCAATGAAATCAAGAAGGTTTTACAATTATCTGAACATAATAGGACAGGTGATTAGTATTTATACCAAAAACACACTGAAATCAGAGTCTATGGGTCAAGCCTTATTCCTTATAAATTTCAAAAATACCTCCCCATGAGGTTATTTTATCTGGAGTATATAAGGTAGATTTTAAATTCATATGTTGTGAATTTCTTGATTGCAAAGAAGAAAACACAATTTAAATTGAATAACCAGGTTGGCCCATTCATTTGTAATAACAAAGAAGCAGGTCCAGAGGTAGAAAAAAAATTGCAATAGTACAATTTCAGTCCTCGTTTTCTTTTGTATTATGATCCCCTTGGTATAATCAGCAAAATGAGAGTCAAGTGCAAATTGACTCCATACATACATGAGAAGAAACTTGATATTGAGAAATTCTAAAACCAAGCTGAATGGTTAGAGAATACACTGGTAGAGGCTGAGAAGCAAAGTGATACTAGTCAAACTTTGCATACTCCAACCCAAGAAGACAAAAGTATGAAAAGAAATGGGAAAAAAGGGTCTTACACAGCTGAGACTACTACAGAGACAAAATTCAAATTTAGATACAGCAAAAAGCCAAAGATTAATCCTGCTAGCAAAGAAAAGGAAAGAGTAGAGGTTATTGACACAGAAGTTGCAAAAAAAGACATTGTGCCTCCTACAGTAGTTGAAAATGAACAGCAACAAACTACTTCTAATACACACTTGATTCAAAAAAATCACAGTATAGAAGTGTCTTCATCCAAGAAAGCAGAAGTAAAGGATATGGACATCAAGGAAAGATACAAGGAAATTAAGGCTAAAAATGAAGAAATCAAAAATGAAATATATTCTCAGTACTTAAAGAAAACTCCAAGCATTCAGAACAGGTTGTTGTCAGCCTTTGACTACAAGGAAAAAAAGATGTTAATGACAGTTCTGCAGCCCACAGTTCCAGCTCCTAAATCATCCTCTGATTATAAAAAGATTTACTTTGAAGTTCTAGTACAGGATATTCATCCTCTGGATCAAATAGAATTTCACAAGCAGGCAGGAGAGATGATTTACTCCACCATGACCACCAAGGCCATGAGTGCACGGAAGCTTGAAAATACTTTAATAAATGTAAGAGATCAACTCAAACTATAAAAGGCCTCTTCATATGCAAAGGATACCAGAATCAAATCCTTAGAAGAACTAGTGATGGAGGTAGGGTATTATCCTCATAATATAAAAGCTGCAGAGGAATTGATTAAAAAGAAGAATGCTGATATTTTTGCACTTAAGAAACAATTGAAATTTCCCCCTACTGAGCATCCTCAAGCTAAGGAGGTTTTACAGGATTCTAATCAAAAATATGAGATGATGAGTCTGATTTTACAGCTCACAGCCCAGATTAAAGAAATGGAACTTGAGATGGAAAAATCGGTCCAAGAGAAAGAAGCCAACAAAGCACAGGAAGTTCCTGCCACTATGATTCCTATAGCTACAAAAGCAGTTCCATCTACTTTGGCAGAAACACTAGCTCCGAATGTTCCAATGGCCACAACAGTTCCAGTTACTTCATCAACAACCTCAGCCACTGAGTCTTCAGCAACAACAGCACAAAAATCAGATGAGGCAAGTAAATTGGTAAAGGAAATGCAAGACATGTCTATCCAAACCAATGAGATAAACAGGTTAAAGGAACAGATTAAAAATCTTGAAGATGCTAAGAAGCTTGCACAAATAAATGCCAAGAATGAAGAACAAAAAGCCAGTAGGTTGAATGAACAACTCAAGAATTTAGAAAAAGAATTAACTTTGAAGGAACCTATGGCACATGTTAAGCAGCAATTATGGTCCAACATCATTAAAGCATTCAATGATATTTGGCCCTCTATATAGGTAATCTATGAACAGAAATATTTATTGAAAATAGAAAAAGAAGAAATACAGAAAACAGAAGAAGAGCTAGGTAAAAAACCTGAGGAGGCCTTAGAAATTATCAAATTCCTCAATTCCAAAAATAAACAAGAACTGGAGGAAATTGGAATTACATACGAAACTGAAACCATCCTAGAAGTTAGGAAGGTAATATCCAAGAAGAATTTGATGACACAATTGGAGGAAAAGTGCCAGAACATGGAAATTGCAATTACAAGATTTATGATTAAGTTTGATGTTCTGAGGCAAAATGGCCTTCCCAATCCTCTGGTGATCAATGACAAATTAATGAAGAAAGAGGATTATGACAAAAATATAAGAGATTTTTCCAAAGAACAGATAAATAAATCAGCTTTGCAGGGAATCCCAGCAGGGAAAGTATTATATAATAATTTTGAAAATTTGTTTTACTTACAGCATGAAGTAAAACACCTATTTGTGAACAAACCAACATTTTAAAAATAAACTGAAGCTTATGAAAACTTCAGAAGGCTTATGAAGATAAAATTTCCAGAAGCTGAGTTCTGAGAGAAGTTGATTGATCTATTGTAAGATCAAATTACAGTGACGACAGAGCAGTAAAGGTAAAAAACAGAGTTTGATGTTTTTACACCAGCAGTAACAGTTTTCTGCAGTAAAGAGTATCAGTAAAGAGTATCAGGATGAAAGTGTATCAGATGAAAGGTTGAAGATAAAATAAGATTAAAGATGAATCTGCCAACATGAAGGACACCTTTTTGTCCAGTTGCAGCATTCATCAAACAGCAAAGAGAAAAAGTTGTGATAAAATCAAAACAGCAAGCTATTTTATTTCAATAAAAAAAGACAGCTAGCATTTAGTTAAGGATATGTCACTATCTTCTTGCATGAAGATATTTATTTTCCATAAAAAATTCCTAAGTTTATTCTAGGATATTTTGTACAAGTTTTTGTATAAATACTTCAAATAGGAAGTATTGTGTGTGATGAATTGATGAACATTTCTGTAGTTATACTATTCTGAACCTAAGGGTTTTTGTATCAATTTCAAGTTAGTAGACTAGATCACAGGAAATAAAGCATCATATTACAGGATTCATGTGTTGGGCCACTGCAGTGAAGTATTTCACTTGTTGTCTTGTCAATTTTCTTATGTTTTCCATATATTCATGAATTTATTTCTAAATATAAATGATAAATTAGGAATTGTATTTCAGAATATGTTAAAAGCACTCTGTTTTGACTGATTATCATTTATATGTTTTCTACTGATATCCAGATTAGGGAACCCTTTATTTCTCCCTGATTTCGATTGACCTCTACCTTTCACTCCTAATCCCGATTTAAGAACCCTTAATTGCTCTTGTATCCCGATAAAAACCATTTCACCGTCAACCTTGAAGATCTGAAGTGAATTTGATATCTTACCCTGTAAAAACTTACCTTTCGCCCTTGATCCTAATCTGACTGCTTGACACATTGAATCCATTTTCCCAATGGGAGACAGATCTATAACTATCCATCTAAGTAAGTGATTTCACCACCAAATCAAATATAAAACCCAAAACCAATTTTCCCTATATAACTAGCCTAAAATAAAATATAATCAACAAAGTTAAATCATATAGAGAGATCCCTCTCTGAGCATTAGGAAGGCTAGATCCTAAGGCTTAAAAGTAGGTTTGTGGTTACCTCTAATATTCTTTAAATTAAAATCAAAAATCTCACAACTTTGGAGAATTATTAGAGTGATAACATGGTACAAAGCTCGCTTATGTATTTGTAAGAATTCCCAACTCAAACAAAATATTATTTTGGAATTACACACCTTCCCCTTATGAGGGCACTCAGGATTTTTAAAACGTACCACAGGGTCAAGAAGGAATTTTTTGGGATGGACTTAAATCTTATATTCAAAATTTTGTGGAAGAATGTACCCCTTAGACTCCTATATATACAAAGTATGTATTTTCATTTGTATCATCCAATAATTGTTCATTTCTGTAATGTAAAGGAGCTTTCCCCCTTGAAGAGGATAATTTTTAAGTCGTTGATCTATATTTTCTTCTATTTTGTGAGTTGGTTGCATAAAATTTTAGTCCTAATAATTTTGAGTACCATGAGTAGCATTTTATATATTGGAGTTCCCTAGATAAAATTGATTCTCTTGCATTAATATAATCCCACAGGAATTTTTCCTTTTAAGTGTCGATAAGGATAAAATTGCATATATTTTTCTCTTTCATGTTCAATAAACATTCCAGTAGGAGACAATGTTGATTTAGTACTTCACCAAGAGTGCTCTTAACAAGCTATTCTCTATAATGCAAAATAAAAATTTCATTAAGTGACTGTCAGTCCACCTTGAAACCAGAACAATATTCTATTGGGTGCATTCTAATGAGTTCCACGAGGTTTTTGTATTGTCCTCGTCCCACATTTACCCAAGCTAATTGGTTCACTAGGGTAAACATGTGAAGAGAGGCTAATATTATGTGATTCAATGCCCCATGTACAGTTAAGGAAGTGCAACTGCAATAATGAAACCAATTTGACCTTCCTCAAGAGTTACAGACCCTCCAGGAGGCAACAAACCCTTCTAGGTGCTTAACCCCTGAGACAACTTATAATTTTTTTGATATGTACCCTCATCTGCTCCCATGACAAGCCATGCATGTGAATGAGGCCTTCCATTCGCTCCCACGGAAAGGCATGACAGCAACTATGGATCTTTTCAGGAAGTTCTAAGCCATCGACCCTGAATTCTAAGCCACTTTTTCAGGAACAAGTTTCAGGCCTCTTCCCATAACTTCATGAAACTTCCAAAAATGAATAATAACAATGGAATAAAGCTGCTAACGCAATCATTGGTACAAGTACTTGATCTGACCCCTACTATCCATGACAGGAAGTTTTTCAAACATATCACAAATATGTAATCTATAGGTCATAACAACATATATGAGCATAGGGGTCTCATATTTATCTGAGATTCATAAGGAAGCATTGATGCCTCATCACAACAACTTCATTATCATATATTATGCCATATATTCATTTTTCATTCATTTCATAATCAAAACATGATGAGATCCATACATCAAGTCTATCATAAAACATACGCATAACTAGCATATAGACAACATAAATAACAAGGATATAATAGCCATAAAAACCACATATGAACAAGTACATTTACACATGAAATTCAAAAGGAGAAGGAACTCTTATTAATGAATGCATAGTCCAACCAATTCAGGGACTTCCATGAACCAATTGACCATAGACTGGGTTGAACCAAATATTTCTTTCATCCAATCACCCTCGTGCCATATTCCAAGCATGAATGTGGGACTCACGACAAAACCAATCCATGTTTCCTCGGGCTTTACCAGAATCCACCAAGGGATTCCTAGGCCCAAAAAATAAACATGAAATACCAGGCTTTATCGCAATTCCACCATATACTGGTCTAGGGATCACTAGGTCTAAAAAAGGATGGATGCCTCTAGATCTCTCCACCTACACCATGAGTATTTTGCATGTATCCTAGTCTCTAGCCTTTACCTTATATCTCGTCATTCATCTCTCAAGGATTATTAGGCCTAATTGAGACTCCACCATCTAGGCTTTACCATATATCTCGTCATTCAACTGGTTGAGGATTCCTAGGCCTAAATGAGGGCACACACCTCTAGGATTTATCGTATATCCCACCATTCACCAATTGAGGATTCCTAGGCCCACTGAGGTACACAAAATATAACTTTACCATAATCCCACCATATATTGGTCCAGGGATCACTAGGCCTTGTGTTCTTCTTCAGAGACCACCCAACTCAGTTTCAAAACCATCTGGTAATCCATCTTAACCAAGTAAAAGAGAACCCATCACACCATAACTATCCAGAAATGGCAAGGCAAGGCTAAAAATCACTGTCACAGATGGAAAAACCCATGCCATTTATATCAAGAGAACCAGATACACACATGCATGTACCATGTATGCCAAATATAGCAAGGAAACCACACATGCAATTAATTTCGTTTTAGCTGCTTGATCCAACTCTTCCTTGCTTGATCTTTTCTTTCATTTTCCTTATTTTTCCTTCCTTTTCTTTCCTTGATCCAATTCTAGAGTGCTCCAAGAATAATCTAAGTGTCCAAGAGTGAGAGAGAGTGAGAGTAGAGAGAGATAACCCCAAAATTGAATTGACAAAAGATACCAATTGATCCTCAGAAGCCTTTTTATTAATGAGGCCTTTAATTTCTTCATGTTCCACTATTTTTCCTTCATTTTCGTCCTCACATGCAACCAGTGACCTTTCACCTTCCTTTTCTCCCAATTTCCTTTATTTTCATAAATAAAATTCCAATAAATGA
This sequence comes from Pinus albicaulis, assembly GCA_034641835.2. NCBI lineage: Eukaryota > Viridiplantae > Streptophyta > Pinopsida > Pinales > Pinaceae > Pinus > Pinus albicaulis. The sequence continues at coordinate 23,771 of JAXQQM020090805.1, forward strand.
ATCTTTCCTTTAAAAATCCTTTTTCATTGCCTTTTTCAATTTCCCTTAGCCAAAATAAGCCAAATGAACACCCACACTAGGATTTTTTTCCCAACATTTAGCTTGGAATACGTGTCTCGTGACCTTGGTCCTATTTTTTCCTTTATAAATTTTATTACATGGATTTTTTACCAGGGCTTTTACAGAACCCTCCCCCTTGGGGGAACACCATCCTCAGTGTTCAATGACACCTAAAACCAGAAAAACCATTGAAAACCAAAACATACCTTTTATGGAGCTTTATAGCACAACTCGTTGCAGTATTTACAATGAAAAACCTGTTGAAAACATGACAACATACCATTTACTAGAGATTTATAACATAGCTCATTTCGGTATTTACAATAATAACCACATATACTTATCCAAATTTTATTCAACTAGCAAATTACCCTATTTTTTATGGAGCTTTATAAATCCAGTTCGATACATTATTATAAGATATGATCAGATTTATTTTTTCTTTCAACCCATGGGATTGGTTCCTGGTGTATATCTTCTATTGTTGATGTTTCTTGTTCCCTTTCTTTGCCTTCTTCACAATCTATGTAAAATAATTTATTATCAACACACTTATCACCTTTAGTGTATTTGTTATCACAACTATAACAAATCCATTTTCCTCTTTTTGCCTCTAGTTGTTGTGGTGTCAACCTTGTAGTTTGTTGGAGACTAGGAGTGGCAACACTTTCATCTTTAGAGTTGTGAGTGGTAGACCTCATTTTTTCCATAATTTTTCTTTCAACTTGTATTGCCACCTTCAATTCATTCTCCAATGAAATAGGTTCCCAAAGGTGAACCTCATCTTGGATGTTATCCTTTAAAGTCCCTATGAAGGCATCAATCAGATGCTCCTCTACAATATTAGTTACCTTGATATTCAATCTTTGGAATCCCTCAATGTTCTATAAAATTGAACCCTTTGGTTTGATATTTATCAATTGGCTAAAGAAGGTACTTCTCTTTGTATCCTCATAATTTATTTTCAATTCCTCCATAAAAATTTTCCAAGTGGAAAGTGATTTATGAGAACAATGTCATTGATACCACACAAATTTATTGGAATCTAAATATAAAGATGAAATGTGTACCTTTTATGTGTGTTTCACGTCATGTAGATTAAATAATTGCTCCATTTGTAGTATCCATGTTACTAGATACTTGTTTTCAAACTTCCTCATATCTATCTTTAGAATATGGTTGGTCTTCAACCCAAATCTTGAGTCTCTAAAAACATGATTCACATTTTTTTTTTCGTCATGAGTTTCATGGCATACCTTGTCACTGTTAGGAAGCCTTTCTTATAGAAACTTTGTCAAACCTTCTTCAAACCTTCCATGTCTACTTTTAAACCATCCATTTCCCCTTTTATGTTTTATTTTATTTCTACTTTTAATCCATTAATCATTTCTTCCAGTTCATGTTTAATTGCTCTTTGTGAGAGAGAAATTTGTTGTACTTGTTCCCGTAATTTTGATAAATCATGTTGCATTTCTTCAGATTCATGTGTCATAGTAGAGCTTTATGAGGGCTTACTGGGTATAGAATTTTTTTGTTTGTGAAGAATTTTTTGAACCAATTAATGATAACTATACTTCATTATTCCATTTTAATCACTTCAAACTAGTTTTTCAAACAAAATTTATGCAAATTCAAAAATACACATCTTTTAAGAGCTTGATTTTGAGCTTGTTGATCTCACTGACATTGAAACTGTTTTATCTCTGTGAGTTCGGCTTCCCTTGGTTGAGACTGTCAAATTAGCCTTCTCTAACCCATGTTCATACACTTTTTCTATAATTTTTCATTCCCTAGGAGATCTTATTGATGATTTATCTTCATGGCTTGGTGAGGGGTGAATAATTAGCGTAAAGTTCCTAACTTCTATTTCCCCTAGGAATCTAGATCCATTCCCTCAGGGAGGCCAAAAGTCCTATTTATTGTCATCACATCTAAGGGTCAGGCTAATTCTGTAATTCTAGAGCCTAAGTTGGAGATTATTGTCATATTCTAGTCAAAGAAGGAAGGTTAAGGAGACCGAGTTTCCAATCTAAAGGAGAGGTTTATTTTTTGTTTTGAAGGTATACCATGTATCAATTTTGATAATTAATGCAATTTATCGATCACCCTCCTATGTTCTTGTCATTTGGTTAATTAAATTCATGTTTCTTTATTGTATGAGTTGATCTTCAGTTTGGGGAAAGTAATTATCCTTGTTTGTTGGTGCTTTTGTGCAAGATACAGGGTCAAGGATTATTTATAGTGGGATCCTCGTGTGAAGGCGAAACTCTATTTATCTCCATTGGGATCAACATTTTTCATCAATCTGTGAGGGATCATGTTCTCGTTCCTACCCTTCTTCTTGAGTAGCAAAGAATGCATGGATTAATGAAATTGTATAAGGGAAATTAGGTTGATAAAAACAAGAGTACACAATCAACAATTTCGGGCAACGATTCCCATTAATGTTTCTCTACACCAAGAGAAATTTTCAATGCTCATAGATTTGTTTTCAATTCTTCTACAACATTCTTCAAACTGTCCATATTTACCAGAAACAACTTCTTCTCTTCAATCATATCCCTCACAAATTGATATTGAACATCAATATGCTTTGTCTTCGAAGGATAATCAGGGTTCTTTGCCATTAAAGTTTCACTTTTCCTATCACAAATTATCCTTATAACTTGTTGTACCAACCCCATACCTAAATACAATCTTTGTTACCAAATTTCTTCCTTCCTTGCATGAGTGGTTTCTATGAATTCTACTTCTGTAGTTGAAAGTGCCACTACAAACTATTTTTTTCCCATTCAATTGATAGATCATCCAAATAGGTTAAAAAAATACCCACATGTATATATTCTACAATTAAAATCTCTAGCCTAGTTTGCATCAACAAATCCATGAATGTCCAACATTTTGTTCAATCCTGATATTCCTTATTAAAAAAATCCATACCCAACGGTTCCACGCAAACACCTGAAAAATCTCTTCATTGTTGTCTAATTCTCCCTCCCTATTTTTGAAATATACCTACACAATACTCGCGTGCTGCTCACCATTACAATATTGTTGAGGATTTGGCTCAGGTGTCGTCTGTGATGTCCACATTAGAAGTACTTCAGAGTTGTCCGTCGTAGTACAGAGCTTTGTTATTTGCGATTGTTGGGATTGATCCTGTCGATACTAGCCTTCTTGCTTTCGATCTAGAGAATTTCGTTCCACGACTTCCGCATCAAATTGCGCTCATTATTCAAGTTTTTATTAATGGTCTCGACATCCATCAAGCTATCGTGGATGAAGGTGCATCAACCTGTGTCATGTCATCTTCATGTTGGAAATCCATTGGTTCTCCTGCCCTGAATTCATCACCAAATGCCCTAGAAGCGTTTGATGGAAGAGAATAAAAACCCTTAGGTGTTCTCGCTAGTTTACCGATTAATTTGAAAGGGAAAAAAATGAATGTCGAGGTCGAAGTCGTTGATGCTAAACTCAATTATAATCTTCTCCTCAGTCGCAGTTGGACTCACGCCATGTTGTGTGTTCTGTCCACTCTCCTTCGTGTTTTGAATTTCCACATGAAGGAAAGATTGTTACTGTTGATCAATTATCTTTCTTCACGTCTTCTTCCGAGAAAAACGTTCCGTATGTGGATCATATTCCTACTCCCTACGAGAGCGTAGGGTCAGGTCTTTTTAAATATCCTACCCTCATGGGTATTTTTCCTCTTCCTCCACTGAATACTGTTCAGATTCATATGATTTCTCGGTCTGATGACCCATGGATTATTCCTTCACCTGAACAGATTGATTCTTTCAGATATTCGATGCCTTTGAGTCCGATTGAGATTGATTATTGTGAACTCATCGCTGCTTCGAAACCTCCATCCTCTGATTTTTCTCCTTTGAGCATGTATCTTGACATTTACTCTCAATCACCCTGGCTTGGTGATTTAGATTCGCCCGTTCCTTTGAAAGAAGTGTTTCCTTCCAATGAGGCCATCATGGAAACCATGTCTCTTGAGGATCTGCTGCAGAATGATGGTCATCATCGTTCCTCATTTATGCCTAGCCTCGGGGCCATGTCTACTTGTCTCGAGCGTTTTGTATCTCAAGTTCCTTCTCCCCCACTTCAATTTCCTGTTTTGACACATGACTTATTTACGAAAGGTAAATTTAGTAACATTACACATACGATGCCTATTGACATTTCCACTTAACCGGGAATCGTCGAGAACATCCATATTGGGGTTACTTGTTCTTCTGATGAAGTACAAGTTTATACTAGCCTTTTCCTCGAATTTCGTGATGTCTTCGCATGGTCCTACGAAGAAATTCCTGGCATTGATCCTATTATAGTGGTGCATGAAATTCCTACTTATCCCAGGTCGAAACTTGTTCGCCAACGTCTTCGTCCGGTGCACCCTAGAAAAGTTGCTGCCATCAAGAGCGAAGTTGAAAAACTTCTTAGAGCTGGTTTTATTTATCTTATTCCTCTGACAGAATGAGTCTCTAATATTGCTCTTGTAGATAAGAAATAGGGAACTATTCGCGTCCATGTTGATTATCATGATATTAATTGAGCTTGTCCCAAGGATAATTATCCTACTCCCTTTATCGATCAAATCATTGATGACTGTGCTGAGAATGAGATATTTTCCCTAATGGACGGTTTTTCTGGTTACAATCAGATTAAAATTCTCCCGACTGATCAACATAACACTGCATTTATCTTTCCTTGGGGTACTTTCGCGTATAAGAAGCTCCCTTTTGGCTTAAAGAATGTTGGGGCTACGTTTCAACGAGCGATGTCATATGCTTTTCACGACATTTTCCACATCGTTCAACCTTATCTGGATGATCTTCCTGCTCATTCAGCTAAACGTCCAGACCATCCTGACCATCTTCGTCTGATTTTTCTTCATTGTCGACGTTACAATATTTGGCTTAATCCGCACAAGTGTGTCTTCTGCGTTGATTCTGATAGACTCTTAGGGTTTATCGTATCCAAAGATAAAATTCACCTTGATCCTCTCAAGGTTGAGACTATTATCAATCTCCCCTCTCCCTCCTCATTACATCAGTTGCAGAGTTTTCAAGGTAAGGCTAATTTTCTACACCGTCATATACCTAACTATGAAGAAGTGGCTAGAGGATAGACGCGATTATTAAATTAGGGTGTCTCATTCTGTTGGGATGGGATTGCTCAAAATTCTTTTGAGGCCCTAAAGACGTTTCTTTTCAACGCTCCTTTGTTGCGTCCTCCTAACTATCACCGTTATTTTTCCCTTTATTTAGCCGCCGCTTTCAGTACGATTGCCATGGTTCCGGTACAAGACGATGATGACGGTAACGAGCATGTTATTTATTACTTGTCTCGTAACCTTCTCGACCCTGAGACGCACTATGCACACATCCAGAAGTTAGCGTTAGATGTGGTTCAAGTCGTTCAACGTTTTTTTCATTATATTCTTTTGCGTACAGTGACAGTGATTTCGATTGCAACCCCATGACCTATATATTGTATCGACAATTGATGGGGGGAAAATACTCAAAGTGGATTGTCATCCTCCAAGATTTCGATTTGGAATTTACTGCTGCCAAGTCGAAGAGGTCACTAATATTTGCTGATTTTATTTGTTCCCTCCCTTCAGACTCTCCTCTGTCTCGTTTTGAGGAATACATTCCAGATGATACGCTTTTCTTTATTAGCACCCTCTATCTGTGGTATGGTGATATCATCGTTTATCTCCAAACTTCTACTTTCATATCTGAGTTGACGAAGGATGCCCACCGACGCATCCGTCATCAGTCGCAACCTTATCGTATAGTCGGGGATACCCTCTATCGTGTCAGAGTGGATTCTATCATGTCGGAGTGGATTCCATTCTCCGTTGATGTTTGACCCTCAAGGAAGCTGAGAAAGTCCTCAATGATTTTCACAGTGGCACCTGTGGCGATCACATGTCTGGTTATGCCACTGCACAAAATATTCTTCGCGCTAGTTATTTCTGGCCTTCTATCTTCAAAGACTGCATTGTCACAGTTCGTAAATGTCATGATTTCTAGGTTTATCAACACAATATGCATGTGCCGCCTATACCTCTTCATCCTATCATTACCGTTGGTTCCTTTGCGAAGTGGGGCATCGATTTTATGACGTGTAACCCTCACTCGATCGGGGGGCATGCTTATATTATCGTAGTCGTGGACTACTTCACTAAATGGGCCGAAGAAATGCCTACACTTGCCGCTGATGATGAGACAGCTGCTCAATTCATGTTCAATCACATTATTACTAGGTTTGGTGTCCCTCAAGCCACCGTTACCAATCATGGTTCCCATTTTCGGCATTACATGGTGGCCGAGTTGACTTCTAAGTTGGGTCTGCGTCACGACATCTCAATGTTGTACTATCCTCAGACCAATGGCCAGGTTGAAGCCATGAACAAATTTATTGTTACCATGCTTCAACGTACGATTGGGATCCATAAATCTAATTGGCATCTCATGTTATTTTCAGCTCTTTGGGCATACCGAACCTCAGTTAAGAGTGCAACCAGATTCACCCCTTTTCAGTTGGTTTATGGTCTGGAAGCTACTCTTCTGATTGAATGTGAAATACCTTTGCTCAAGTTGGTTGTTGAATTATTTATGAACACTTCACCAGAAGAAGAGAGTCTCCCTTATCTCGAAAGGTTAGATGAAACCCGTCGCTTTGCTGCTCTGGTTATTGAAGCACATAAAAAGCAGGTCAAAGCTCATTTTGACCAATTAGTTTCCCCTCATTATTTTGTTGAAGGAGATCTCGTCCTCCGGTACGACCAAGCTCATGATAAATTGGGGACAAGTAAATTTCAACCCATGTGGCATGGACCTTACATTGTTAAACGTGTATTGTAGAATGGGGCCTATGAGCTCATTGATTACGAAGGTCATCCTTTAGAACAACCCAAAAATGGGTTGTATCTCAAAAAGTATTATCTGTGAGTCATTCATGCATGATTTGTGTGCATAGGTATTTTTTTTATTTTTGTACATGTTTTGATTTGGTGTGCTTTGCGAGCATTTTCCTGCTTATTTGGGTCTTTCTTATTTGTGCATATGTCTATTACCCCTTATGTCGGTTTTGCGGATGGTGCTTCCCGCAGTACTAGGAACTTGTCTTCAGCAACTTGGGTAATCTATGATCATGTTGGTGAGTTGATAGAAATGAAAGGTATTTTTTTAGGACAAACTACAAACAATGTCGTTGAATATAGTGTTTTCCTTGAACTATTAACCGAGGCAATCAATCTCGGCATACGCGCATTGCTTGTAAATCTAGATTCAGAGCTTGTTGTTCTGCAACTCAATGGTCATTATTCCATTAGAAACCCATACATTCTGAGATTGTATTTACGTATTCATTTTTTGGAAAGACATTTTGATTTTATCACATATCAACATATTCCTAGACAAATGAATGCATTAACTGATACAGTGGCCAACATTGTATTAGATAGAAATTTTCGTAATTTGTAAAATCATCATCATATGAAAAAGATCCATGTAGGAAAATATATATATATATATCGCGTGTTTGCATCATTGTGCATCATAAATTAAAAAATATGTGTGTTTCTGTTACATTTTGAGACACCATGTCTCTCAACTATACAGATATAAAGCCTAGGTGTCTAATCAGTGCGATGCTCGTGATAGCATGTCACTGCCCATACAAGCCACCTCGACAAGCGGTGAATGCGACTTGGCACCTCTACGGTATGTCTTTGGTAGGCATGAGGAACATCATCAAATCGTGCATAGTCTGGGATTCCACATGTGATCCCCTCTAGGTTCCGCACGATCTCCTCTTCCTTGCCTTCCTCGCTGTGAGGTTCGAAATCACAAGGGATTCGCCTCGCTATCGAAGAAATACCCGCAGGTCTCTCTGGGCCAACATCTGCAAATGCATAGATATAATGCCAGAACATACATAACTAAAAAAATCATAACACCCATGAAAGTTAAAAATGATTCTTACCTAAATCTTCATCCCAATCCTCTCCCTCCGGGAGTGGGAGGTCCGGATCACCAGAAAAATCTGTACCAGAGTAGGGCCAGTCCTCCACAATGATCAACTGTTGGCGAAGCCAATAAAAAAACTCTGGTCTTCAGGACATCTGTTGGAAATATACCTATGACCAAATTGCTTCAATTTTCCCTTCTTGCATTTTGTTAGCTGGCATTTCATGTTTATTGTCACGGCCTCTGCCTAGTTGTAGATGGTCGGTGTCAAGCAGTCTACAGCAAGAAGCAACTGTGTTTTTTTTTCTTCGTGCGGTGCTTGCGTTCCCGCAGCTCATGTGATGGTATGTAGCACTACTTTTAGTGCTAAGTCTGGGATATTTTGGATATCAACCTTCCCACTTCCTATTCCCTTTCGTGCCCCTGGACATACCCTGTCCATCACCATGGACATACTCTCCATGGAAGGCCGGGTACCGGTTAGGATCGCTGCTGCTCCCCTCTGCGACAATCCTGTGATAAAGTAGACGTCAAAAACATCAATCTCAAGTTCCTGATCTTGAAGGATGAACTTTTCCCCATCCTCATCCCATATGCTGATCAAATATTGTAGCAACTCTGGTTGAGCACAGAGACACGGTGTCAAGAATAACTTCTTCAGTCCAAAATCTTGGAGAGCTTCCATGCATCTCTCATTTTCCATGGCAAGCTCATCCTCTTCGTTGTGTTCCCGTTCTTTCCATTCAATCACCATTTCGCCGCTTTCTACCTACAAACACACTCATATGAATAGTATTAGCCATTTTTGAAGCTTAGATGTGTGAAAAATTAGGGTATTTGACCTGCATTTTGCACAAAAAATGGTTTTCACCATTGGCACAACTGTTTCCCAAACAGTCGTGCCAATGGGCGCGCCCTAGTCTAGAAAATTGGGCATTTGGCGTGACTCCGTGCCTAAAACCTGCGCCAACCGTTGTGCTCTAATATTTACATTTCCTCTCCCATAATTCAAAATTGGAAGTTGCAGGTAGTAAGAAATGACTCAAAATTAAGGGAGAGATCTCGGCTCTTACCTGGAACTAACGGATTTGAGATTAGTCTGCTGCATTGGCCGTTATCGTCGCTACAAGATTACACAATAAAATGGGTAACTATTGCTCCACAAGAGGTAAAAAAGTGAAAAGTAATTATTTTTACCATTTTTGGCATTTTATGGCTTTTTACAACCCTAATTAGGTTTTAAGACATGTTTTCAATTATTTTATTATATTATTTTCGAAAAATGGGTTTTACACGTCTCTTGTGCAGCAATAGGTTTTTTAGGCCATAGTGATGAAGTAACGAGTTAAATTTTATACTTTTTCAGACTTGGTAAAAACACGAAAAAGACACTTTTGGAGTCATCTTTCAGCTCTTTTCTAACTCTCTAAAATTGAAAATATTGTCGAGACTCTTTCCATTTCGAACTCATTGAATGGCTGCGAAGCGATATCTACCTAGTATACATTTACCCCTTTTTTCAAGTTGGGCTAGATTATTTACAAAAAAGGAATAACTTAGCCTATTGTGACTAAGAGGTTCTTTCAGATATTTTTTTCTTCCTTTCAAATCTGAGAGACTATTTACAAAAAGGGTCATGATAGAGTTTTCTTTTCTGCCTTCTTTTAAAACTCTATAAACATGAAAAGATGTCGATTTCTCCCTTTTTCAGACTCGTTAAACCCTAATGACATCATATTTCGTCACCATGATGTTCCTCCTTCCTAGGGCTTATAAAATGTACTAGGTTGGATTTTCCCGAAGGAAAAAATTACAGCACAAGCATATGCTATCCCCTTCAAGCTTGTTTTAAAAAATAATTGGGGTACTCACCAGAAATGGTGGGGGAAAATGGAACCAAGTTTTAGTTATGTTGGCAGTATGTCACTCTTGAACATGGCACTTGTTTGCATTTGTGTCGGGTTGGGGACATCTCATTTCGTCATTTTTCCTCCATGGGTTTGGGTAATCTCTTTTGACCTCTCATCTATTCTTTGCCACGTCATCATGACCTCAGATCCTTCAATGTCAAATACTGCCAAATTCAGTGTCGTGCTGTTGATCTGTTCAAGAGAAGTTTGCCTTTGCATTTTTCAACCTCCCTCTAATTCTCTGTTGGTCATGTTCATCATCATATTCCTCTGTCACGTATCGATGATGTGGGAAACATTATGGCCCACCTTCGATGAGGTCACTTCCTGTCGACTTCAACTCATTATCCAGGAATTTGATCTAGAGACTCTATTCTAGTACCTTGGAGCCTGCATGCCTTAATGGCAGGTTTTTCGCATTTGATGTAAGGTCCACATCATTGGCCTTCAATCGACTGATTCTGTGGATGTTTGCTGCTAGATAACTGTTCACATTTCGTGGATTGTACCAATTGTACCTTGAGATCCATTGTTATTATTGGTGGTTTCTCTTGTGCCTATTAACAACTTTCATCATTCTCTGGTAATCAGGTGATTTTCTTGCATGTTTGACTTCAACTCATATATTCGCATGCTTGAATTTGTACTTGTTCGGGTTGAGATGGAGCACAAGACCCTGAATTTTGTCTGATAAAATCCAGGCTACGGATTTTGGTGATTATCATGACTTATTGCATGACTCTCTTGATTGGATGACTGTGACCATACCTAAGTCTATTTGTTGATCCTTACTGCTAGATGGTTGCGTCCATACCTCGGACCTCATTTTTTATGTATACTCTATTATGGATGGTTTCACCCATACCACATGTTCATGTATCAGAGATATCAGTTGTATTTGTAATTGTAGGTTTTCCGACAACGGTGTTTGGTTTGAACGGGTTCTCATAAAGAATTTTGTCCCTCATGATTTAGGGGGCATCTGTTACACAAAATTTTGTCACTATCCCTGCAATCCCCATCTCGCCTATTGGAGGGTCATTTTTGTGATCAACAAGCAGTGTCATGCCTTGCAAAGACCATCATTGTATCCCTTTACATGAGAGTAATATTCCTTTTGTTGACAATTCCCTGAGTAGAGACTCAAAAACACTTGTTTTTTCCTTGGAGCAGGTAATCAGTTATGCCCTCGTGCCGAAGAGGAAGATTAACACTGGGCCCCACGCCAGCTGGTGCTCTGTCCTAGTTTTCCACCCGTGCCAAGCTATTTATGGAATGTTTTTTAAAAATAGAGGTGGAGATTCCACTCCAACCACCTTGAGGATGAGTCATTAGGAGTGATTGAACTGAAAAACCACAAACTCCCTCCTTTAGGTTTATGGTTTCCACCTCTTATGGGAACTACCTAAAGGATAGGCCTCCCTTCCACCTTTGTAGGGATCCTAACCTCCTCCTTTTCCTCTATAAAAGAAGATATCTCTCTTAGAACAAGCTAGCTGAGTTTGGAGAATTAAACATATTATAGTTGAATTACTAGAGAATATAGAATAAGAAGGAATTACGTTGAGGAAGCTTGAGTCCATGAATTTTGAGAGAGCTTGAGTCCATACCTTCATCCCGTCTGAATTCCATGACAAACATCTGAGACGCGCTTTGGTTGAACCCCGCTGGAGGAAACTGCGACATTAAAGCATTGGTTGTAACTCTTCCTTCTATTCATTTATATACATGACTATTGTTTGGTTCCCATTTTGTATTATGTTAGATGCTTAATGCAACATGCTTAGCCCTCTTTGAATAGCTAGTAGTTATGAGTGAAACCATTATGTTGTATGTTGTTCTTGTTTCTTGTTCTATGTGCAGGTATCCAAGTGTAATGGCAGAAGGATTGTGATTTGCCACGGTAGGAGCAAGAGGCCATCACCACTACATCAAAAATGACAACGTTGGATTCCAAGTAGGTCAATCTACTGTGTCCTTTGTTCATTCAATAATTAGGAAGCAACACTTTAGCATGTCCCTTTGTTTCTAGACCCACTCTAGGGCTAGAGGGATCATCTCTGTCTGTAGAGAGGATTTACCTGCTTAACACACCCAATCACCTGATAGTTCATCAGAGGCCTACAAGGCATCCCTGACACGAGCTTACTGTCCAACCTGCGTACTTCTAACCCACAACTCGCCCGACAGGGCATCCTACTAAATTCAGTACCCTAGCTAATAAGTCTAATTCCAGAAGACTACATGGATGCAATTGAGAGGCTATGGATTGAGGGCCCATAAAGCCCCCATGCAATTAAAAGAGGATACCTGAGGAACACCATTACTAGGGTCACCAACCCAATCCGAAAAAATAATGTTATACCGAATAACCAATATTTGCCGGAAAACACCTGGACAAATCACCCCCCCACTTAAGAAGGGCCCTAGGGTGGTTTAGGAAACTGGAAATTAGGAGAATGTTTGAAATAGAGACCACCCCCACCACCTCAACCAACCCCTGAACCAATGACCATTTTGTTTCCAGAGGAACTTCGGTTGTTTCCTCTAGATAATGACAGGTAATCACAACATGATGGCGACGCTTCTAGGTTGGCGCTGGAAGTGAATCATAAGGTGGAGTTGATCCAAATGCAACCTCAGGCCTGGATGGCCTAGTCCCCTTTTGACATTAGAGGCCCTCTCCACAACATGCCCCGACACCTCGAGAAGCACCTGCTGAAGTTAGACCTTGAGAGGGGGACGTTAACTGAAGACCATATTAGTAACTTATACCTATCCTTGCAGATGATGAGAGTGCAGTATGATGACATAGCATGCAGGTTGTTTCCCCACACCCTAGAAAACAAAGTTTCTACCTAGTATCGCTCTTTACCTATTGCTTATATCCAGACATGGGAAGACTTACGAAGGACCTTTTTCGAGAAATTATCAGAGGATAAGACCCCTTCTATGCTCCTCACGGAGTTGGGCATGTTGAAGTGCTAGAAGAAGAAAAAGTTCAAGGAATTCAATTAGTGATTCACCACTATCTTGAATAAGTCCCCCCCCCCCCCCAAAATGGTCCTTGATGATTCCATCACCATAGTTATTACACGAGGGATCTTCTGTGTGACATAGTTGTGTTTGTTAAATGCGAAGAAAATTTAAACCTAGCTTAAAATTTCATGGTAGCCTTTGCTGTTGAGAAATATATGCTCTCCACAGGGGTCCTTGATCATGACAATCGTAATGATCCCAATTCTGCAAACATGAAGTCACAACCTTCAATAAATAAGCCAGGGGGAAAGGACAAAGACCCCTTCGATTTTGAAAGCATTGCTGAGTCCTTGAAACTCCTAATGAATGAAGTATCAAATATGAAAAGGAAGACAAGTGATGCTTATTTGAGTAACAAACCTCCCAAACCATTTTTTAGAAAGAGTAACAATAATCCAAATCGCTCCCCTCAGAACCCCAATGCAAATTTCAATTTTGAAGAGATTGACAAAGATAATTTTTGTTCTTTCCACTAGGCCTCTCATTCAGAGAAAACCTAACCCCAATGGATCAATAACATGACCGTTGTATTGAATCAAATCCTTGAATATCAGATGTTAGGGGACCTTGAGGAAGTGGCCAACATGGTTGAGGAGGAAGTCTTCCCTCCCGATGAGAATGAAGGTTCAACTATTTTGGCCTTCGAAGTCATCCACTGAGAAGAGGTCCAATCCTTTGCAGAGGCTAATTTTGGTGACACCAGCCAACCCAAACCTTCGAAGACTTATAACCTTAGGAGCAAGGGTCTAGTACCTAACCTCACCCTCGAGGAGAAAAGAAAAGCATTGCTAAGGAGGATCCACCCTCCTAATAATTCGAGCCAATTCATGACCCCTACCCCAGGGAAAGGCAACCTATCTACTCTCAGGAATGCATCTAGAGTTTTGAAGTCTCTCATTTGGCCCTAGAAAACCTCAAAAGGCCCCATCCACTCAAACCTCAGGTATAACATTTTTTAAGACATGAAGACAAATTGTGCCAACATTTCACTTTATCAGCTCACCAAGATAGCCAACCATTGCGAATTGACCCTTAAATCCTTTTCCACCACGTCCTCGATAAGAAAGGCCTCCCCCTATTTCAAGGTAGCCTACTCCATGCCATCTTGAGCCTCGATCAACCTCCAATATATAGTCAATGCTGTCAATGCCAACTCCAGGGGG
>JAXQQM020065011.1:0-63693 GCA_034641835.2 Pinus albicaulis
CCCATTGAGCTCTACCTTCTACATTGGGTTTTCTACATCTACAAGAGAGAGAAAGCTTAGATCTGAAGTGCCGAGGACTACAAAGAACCCATCCCATTGAGGAGATCTGGATACACCTTCTTGTTTCCTCCCAGGTGCCCTGTAATATAAAAATTCATTCAAAAATCGTGTTCTTGTCTTGTCCGTTGGATGCATGGAGCAAACTCTTTACTTCACTGCTTAATATCTTTCCATTTATAGATCTGTTTGTTGCAGCACTTTAACTACTAATTGCAGATCTGAAGATGTTTTGCAGCCATTATTGTTGTTAGGGCTATTAGTTATGCGTAGCTAAAGTGGTTCTTTTTCGTACGCTTCGACAAAGAATTCATACTAACAACGATAGTTGTGGGGCATATCAATGTACCCCAAAAATATCCCAACCTCTGTGGTTGGCTCCAGCTTCTTCCTAGCATCCTTAGTCACATGAATGTAAACAGGTGAACCAAAAATCCTCAAATGGGAAATATCAGGCTTCTTACCAGAAAACACCTCTTTGGGTGTACTCATGCCAAGTATCCTGTGAGGACAACGGTTTTTCACATATACTGCAGTATTGCATGCCTCAGCCCACAAGTGTATGGGAAGGCCCTAATCATGCAACATCACCCGTGCAACACCCATGATCATTCTATTCTTTCGGTCAACAACCCCATTCTGCTGTGGGTTATGAGGTGCTATGAGCTCTCTTCGAATTCCTTCTGCACTGCAAAAGTCCTTGAATTCGCCAGAGATGAATTCACCACCATTATCGCTCCTAAGAGCCTTCACCTGCTTCCCCGATTCTTTCTCAACTAGTGTCTTGAACTCACAGAACTTTGAGTATGTCTTGCTCTTCTTCTGCATGAAGAAGATCCATCACTTCTGAGAAAAATCATCAACAAATATCACATAGTACCTGTGCTTTTCTATCGAAGCTACTGAGAAATGTTCACACATGTCTGTGTGAATTCTATCAAGGATCGTCATGGTGCGACTATCCTTCTCGTGAAAGGTGGCTTTCACAAATTTTCCCAAGGTACATCCCTTGCACTGATCTGACTACGCAAGAGTGCCCTTAGGAAGCCTAGTAGAAATCTGTTGCAGTATCTTCAAAGATCCATGGTGAAGGTGGCCCAATCTCTGGTGCCACAGCTCGCCATCATCCTGGCTCACCACTCCTTATGCCTTGCCTGCCATTGCTGCGCAGCCATCTACCTACAATTGATAAAGGTTCTTAACTCAAACCCCTATCCTCTGGGTTTAACCAGTTGCCTTACTGTGCAGGAAAGCCTTTCCCTCGCTAAAGACAACATCATATCCCTTGTCTTCTAACATGGCCACAGAGATAAGATTCTTCTTCAATCCTGGAACATGCATCACTTCCTTCAATACGAAGGGTTTACCAGACTCCCTCTCAAAGGAAATGGTACCGATATCATTCGCACTGTATCTACCATCATCGCCCATCTCGATGTGCACTCCAAGATCTTTCTCATCCAAATCAGTAAACAAATCTTTGTCTCCGTTCATATGAAAAGATGCACCACTATCAATAAACCACACTGAACCCATCATACTTGAGACCAAGCATGCGATCAGTGAAAAATCCAGCTCAAACTACGAGGATAAGGCCTCTCCAGCTGCAGATCCAGCAGCCTGTTTATTTTTCTTCTTTTGTGGACAATTAGTGACGTAATGTCCGTGTTGGTGACAGTGAAAGCACTTCACCTTGGACATGTCCTGCTTCTTGCCTTTCACACTGGATTGAGAAGAATTCTTCTTGCTCTTCCCCTTCCTTTATTTGGTAGCCAAATCGCAATTTTCTTCATCTGAGTTCTTTAATGAAGATCTGTCCCTGGTACTTCGCCTTATCTCCTCTTGCACAAGATCCAACCAAAGTCGCTCCCATCCTAGCAATTTCTCCCGACCATTGACAGAGTCTTGATAGGAATGCCAACACTTCGAAAGCCCAAGGAGAGCCAAGCTCACCAAGTCCTCATCATCTACAGTCACCCCCACATTTCCCAGCTCATCCCTGCATTGGATGAACTTCGTGAGGTACTTGGGCATATTGTCGCCTTTCTCCATTTTTATGTTCCTGAGTTTATCCTTGAGCACCAACTTCCTCTGGTCACTCTTGCTTTGGAATAAGTCTGTCAACGCTTTCCACATCAAGAATGGAGAAGCCTTACCATGAAGGTTGGACACTATGCGATCCTTTACACCTTCCAACAGAATTATTCGACACTTTTTTGTCTTCTTTTTCCATGCGTCAAGTGTGGCAGCATCGCCAGAAGCAGGTTTTGGAATTTCTGCATCTATGAACTCCTTCAACCCATTTTCATCCAGCACTGCCTCCATCATGTCCTTCCATGCAATATAATTCAAGTTTCCCTCAAGCGAATACTCCAATTGCAATCCGTTGAAAGACATTTCAACTTTGACACCAAGAAAACACTGCTGCAAATTCTAATTCCACCAGCTCAAAACTCAATTGCTTCAATGTTTTGCAATTGCTCCAATGATCAATATCGCTCTGATACCATG
Source organism: Pinus albicaulis (assembly GCA_034641835.2). Taxonomy (NCBI): domain Eukaryota; kingdom Viridiplantae; phylum Streptophyta; class Pinopsida; order Pinales; family Pinaceae; genus Pinus; species Pinus albicaulis. Next base: position 2,569 of record JAXQQM020065011.1, read on the forward strand.
TATAAATTTGAATATCTAATATATCATTCACCGAGATTCTCTTGATCACACTCTATTTTAACTTCATGCACAATACAGAATCTCATCTACCATTGATCATTAATTATGGAAATAAAAACAATCGCATGTGCACATTAAAATCATAAACATTCAGACATATGAAAATAGTATTTTATGGAAAATATTAAAGCTGAAAACCCCCAACTATCTGTATATTATATGTCGTAGAGATCATGTAACAATCATTATACAAATCTCCTCACAAATCTCTCAGTACAATCTCCAATTGCTACACACTAATCAAGCCCGATCTAGCAAATCACATGCTCCAATCTCTGCCACCTGATAGCCTGCCTCTACTGCACAATCACTGCTGAATAATGGGTTTGAATGAACTCAAATTGATCCAACCTTGACTGCGCAATCCTCATTGGCATCTCCAATCACTGTGTGTTGCAAATCATGCAACAGTATAGTCACAACTGATAGTCACACTGCTCTTTCACCTACCTCTTCACTGGTCTCCACTGAAACTGTCCATGCACTGTAGTTAACTGATGTATTATTTAGTTGATTAATGAGTTAATAATTAGTGAATTAATTAATAATTAATTCACATCACTCTCACTAGTGTATCAATCAGTTAGACTAGATACAACTAGCTCAACTATGTTTAACTCAGTTAAACTGAACACAACTCCATCAACTAGCTCAATAACTCCACCAAACTTTGTCACATGAGTTCTAACTGAAGCATCCATGCAATAGCTCCACTTAACCCTCAGGAATATCGTAATTCCTTTTTTCATCTGTTGTGCCACATCTGTGCACTTAACTGAAGTGCTCCAAGAGAATAAGATAATGTTTATAGTCCAAATATTATTAAGAGCTAATAATATTCGACATATCTATTTTTAGACTGGCAATCTAAAAATAGATTCTGCCCAATATGTATAAAAATATAAGTCCATATATTTTTCCAACTTGACCAACCATCCACAAATAACATCCTGCAACTCATAGAATATGATCGACATGTCTAAAAATAGACTTGCGCCAAAAATAGCCTGCGGGCCCACTTAGTGAAGGCGACTTCTTTCCACTAAGCTCATCATCTTGTTGCAATCTCAACAAGTGATACCTTCAAGTGGATCTTCCTAGTACAAATATCTATGGATGTAGCATTCACTAATCTCTGGGGTCTGTGAAACACATAGAAAAAATAGTTTTTGAAAATTATCCCAACCTAAGGGGATTCATTTTTCTAAACCAACTTACTTTTTATGGCTTCCAACACTTTCAAAATATTTTGGATATAAAGGTCTCCTTTGCTTGGATGGGCATTAGAATGCTCAGTATGGTTTTATAAAAATCCATACTTTTTGGTTGTATATCCCCCCTATGGTGATGTTACTCCTAAATAGGCTATTTTATTCCTCATTTCCTTCCACTATTATAATGACCTTGTTATGATCCTTGACCCTCAACTTTGAATCATAGACATCATATTTAGAAATTTTCACACTTTATTTATCAAAATAACCTTTAGGTAGGAAGACACTTTACAATGAAGGAAGGAAACCACTTATGTTCACCTACCACTTAAGATAGGGTTTCCTCTGAATGAGATAAGCTCCAATACAAAATACTCCAACAAGTTCTCTATGTGAAGGATTCCATCCTTATTTATAGATATATATATATATGAAGTTCTAATCATTAGCATGTCCTAACAATCTAGTGGACCTTCTTTAATCAGGAAACATTACATGTATTCCATGCTAACTAACTAGTTTCCCTTATTTAATAATAAAAAACATAGTTGAACTAGTCCACTTTACATTGACTGACCATAGTAACATTAATATTATTAATCGAGTGGGACTTTTGGCCCTAGCACTACACCCCTATGGAGCATCCAAACATTCCACCCCACTTCAAAAAGTGTTTCCCCTAATACTTGTAGTGAGGATGTAGAACAATAAACTAGGGTTTCATGTAAGGGTGTTTGACTATAACCCTAAAGTATCCCAAGGAATAAAGGTCACATGTACAAGGGTTTGACACGATGCTAAAGTACTATACAATGCTTGTCAATAAACCTCGGTTTATGTATAGTTTTAATCACCATAATGAATTAATTAATGTATCATCTACAAGTATTGACTATAATGTTGAAAGAATCCAAGTGACTCATAAATAAATCTATATCCCATGTCAAGGTACTTAGGTTGATACCCAATTGATGATTACGACCTTGATAAGTAGTTGAGTATCGTGCTTCAAATTTCCACCATGGTAATTGGATCTAAATAAATTGTACCATCAATGTCCAAAATATCATCCTCATAGTTGTAAAGTTTTGTTGTGGTTGAAAAAACTCATCGAAGAGTTGGAGAAGGGAATCTGCTCTACAAACCCTAGTTCTATGACTGGTTTATGGAGCGCCAAAAATCTTCTGACAGTTAGCTTTCAGCCCCAATACCCTGAAGACCCCTTGTTGTAACCCTATTGAAGGATCATGTAGTGATCCTAGAATGGAACATTTAGCGGGATGCATGGGGATGAACGAAGAGGCGCATTGCGAGCCAGGTGTGGTCGGCAGATGGGTGGGACACCACTTGGCACCCGACGGTTTTGTCTGACCCAGGACCTATTCGCACTTTGCGGTATAAATATTTTCTAGAATGTTTTCTCTAGGTTTCCGTTTTTACATTGGGGGCTCTTTACCGTGGGGGGTTTGTGAGACTATACGGTGATTTTTCACACTAATCTTCGATTACGGTGCATCGTTGCAGTCACTATTGCGAGGCACCATTCATGTGATCGGGTTTTTTATCGCTTTTTAATCCATCGTCCCGGTTTCCTCGGGTTACTTCAGGTAATTGATTTTTTCTCTACACGTCATTTTTTCGAAGTCTGGCTGTAGTTTTCTGGATATTTTCGGTTTCTACGGAGGGGGTCATGAGTGTAGTGCTATATTTTTCTTCCATTTTTTCTGTCATATTTTTCTGTGAAGGTGGTGTTTTTATTTTCTGGCTGGGCCTTGCTAGTGGTTTGGGGTTTGGACCCTTCTTGTTGTTTTTTCCTGACGGTTTTCGGTGGTTAAACTAGCTGTAGTAGTCTAATTTTTGGTTTTTTCCTTTGGTTACCCTTGGAGCTTTGTGGGTTTTCCCTGTCGGTCTGTTTTTCTCGGCCTCATGGGTAATGATAGGGAATTTTTTTACGTGGAACCTGAGGCAGAATACATTCTTCCTATCTGTGGCATAGAACCCACAAAACATAATTTAGCAAAAGTATCTCTATCGGCTCTGTCTCATTCCAACAAGGGTGGTTTGGAAAAATTAAGGTGGAATCGGGTGGATGGTTTGGCTTCTCTGGGGGGTGTTGACAAAAAAACCCTAGTTACTAGGGTTTTTGTAAGTCCTGTGTCAGTTTCTCCCCTGGATACCAAAGGGTTGGTTTTGGACCGTTGTGGTTTAGTCTCTACATCCGAAAAGGTAAAATATAATCGGTCTCCCCGCCCTCTATTCATATCTAGAGGTTTGGAGAATTTTTTTGATCTGAAAATGGGTTGATAAATTGATATGCTATGCCCAAGCACCTCCCATTCAGTTAAATAAATAAAATATCTTGCTTATACATGACTGTGCGGAAATGAATACTTAAAACAGGTGTATGTTTTTTAACTGTTTAAGTGCTTTAAGAACAATTGTTTTTACTGATATTAAGCATGTGAAACAACCATAAAGTGCAAAAAATAAGAATCAAAACATAACAACAAATTTAATAAAGGATTTCACCCAAATATCATGGGCTATGTCTCCTTGAGCTTTTTTCAACTGACTTGGCTCTTTGGGATTATGATGAAAAAATTATTTTACAAGTAGATACTTAACTCAAATGGTTATTTGGGTTGTACCATTGCATTTAGAATACCATCATATCCCTGGAATGGTTGCTATGTCGCTAAAAATAGAACTAGGCTTCCTTTGAATTGACCTCATCTGTCAGTGCCCTTAAGCTTCCCTGAGCTTCTCTTTGGCATAAACTCCCTAGAAGTCCTTTTCTATCCTTGAAAACTCACCTACTGTGGAGGCCAATTTTGAAAAAATTTCATCAACAAAATTCATATCGGACAAAATTCATGATCTTCACTCAAAAGGAGTGTTGACAATGATCTCTAGTCTAGAAGATGATGGAAAACAAGAAAGAAGTCCAGAATCCATCAAGGAAGCTGAAGATAAGAGAGATGACAACAAGGCTAAAGAAGACCTAGAAGATGAAGAGAACAAAGACGACTTTGAAGAAGATCTCCTGAATAAACTTATGGCTTCCATGGAAGAGATTAAAGGTTTGAAAAATGAAAATGAGGAACTTAAGAAGAAAGTGCAAGATGGTAACCAAGACAAGACAAGGAATGAAGTTGACTTTGTCAAGCTTCAAGTACAAGAAAGAGATGAGGAGCTCACCAAAATTAAAGAGGAATTTCATCAAAACAAAAGAAAGCATCATGAAGAAGTCATATCTATGACAAATCAATTTGATAAGGCAAAGAAAAGGGAAGAAACTTTGTCAATCCACCTTGAAAAAAGACTGAAGAGCTTGAACAATCTTGAAGCAAAGATTGGTCACTACAAGGAATAGGTCCCTTCTCTTAGATCTCAACTAGAAGAATCAAGGAAACAAGCGCAAGGAACCGAGAAGGTGATGGAAACTTTGGCATTCATAGAAGGACAAGTTAATGAAGAAGAAAAGGAGAGAAACACCATGATATGCCAACCAGAAGAAAAGGATGAAGAAATCTTGAAACTAAAATCAGACATCAATCTTCTCAAGGCCGAAACATGTGAAGCTACAAGAATAAAAGAAGAAATGGAGAGAATTCTAGCAAAGGAGAATGAAGAAATCTTCGTAATGAAATCAAATATCATCTCCCTTAAAATCGAAGCACATGAAGCAACAAGGATGATGGAATAAATGAAGAATCAAATAGTTATAAAAGATGAAGATTGTGAAAAGTTGAAAGGATAAATTGTCTTTCTTAAAAAGGAAGTTGACTTGTTGAATAAGAACTTGAAAAGATCTCAAACCCTAGATGACATCCTAAGTCATAAAAGGTCTCCCCTTGATAAATCAGGTCTTGGATATGCAGGTGAATGCTCAAGCAATAATGATAATGCTTCAAACAACAAATATGTGAGGAACCTAGAAAGAAATGTTGATGCTCCCAGTTCCAGCAAAGGCAAGGAGAATAATCAAGACAACAACAGAAGAAATTCTACTCCAAGGAGACTTGAAAATGGTGTCAAGAATACAAAAGGAAATGAATGTCATCAAATAATCCCAAGGCAAAAAGACTTCAGAAGTACATCAAGGAAAACTCGATCTCCGAGGTACCAACGTATATTTCTTGGTTATTTCTATTCTTGTAAAAAATTTGGGCACATGGAAAAATACTGTAGGGCATATCACAAAGAAAAATATAATGGTACCCTTCAATCTCCTAGAAGCAATTTTTCAAGAAGAAGTCATGATTTCTTATTCATGAACAAGATAGAGTGTTTCAATTACCATAATATTGGACATATGGCACTTGATTGTCACTTGACTTGGGTCCCTTCACAAGCTATAACCATGACAGCCAAACCAGAAAAGAAATTTACACGAGTATGGAGAAGGAAGAAAAGTGGGTTTGAAACTCTCTTGAACACTCCAACCAACAACACATGTTGTTGACTTGAAGAAGTCATCCTTGATATTCCAAGTATTTGATGGTGAGACTCTACCAAAAAGGATACCATGCATACAATTAGGGGGATTTTGTGATCATTCCACAAAAGGGCACTACGTGGACAATCATATTTTAGATCATCTCTTGGGAGCATTGAAGAACATAATCCCCTCTCACCCGATGGACCATTGTTGAAACTGTCTTCCATTAGATCACAAAGCAAGAAATATTTCTTGAGCTGGAATATTTTATGCAAGCAAGGAGATTTGGTTCATCATATGAATAAATGTGGTCACATCTATCATGGACCACATTTCTAGAAGAAAGAGCACCATGGGAAGGGGAGCAACATGAAGCAATGTGATAGGGGGAGTACTTGGGCACCCCGTTTTCCGTTGATGTCAAAGGGGGAGAGAATGTTGAAGGGAAAGAATATTGCCATCAATGAAAAAGGGGGAGATTGTTAATCAAGGTTGTCATTGATGTCAATATGGCCGCACTAGCCCAGATGGAAAATATTCTTGAGATGTCTGGTTCTAGATGATGATGACATAACTCTTGTTTGACAAGGATGCCATCAATGAAGATGTCAACCACAAAGATGTGAAACCACTAATGAAGAAGTCCTTGAAATAACTATAATGTTGCATGTGCCTTGATGATCTAGACCTTAACCTGTGATGACATATGGAGTCATACACTTGATGATGTCATACACTAAATGAATGACCACAATTGATGATGGCCTCTTGATGAAGGTATTTGTGACAATGGTTGGAAACTATATGATGACATGGAGGACCATTTGATGACATGGACAATGATTGCATGACATGAAGGACTTGGAGATCACTTGATGGCATATGATGACATTGTTGGAAGATCTCATTTGATGATATGGATGGTGGTTGGAAGACTACTTTGAAGCTCTCTTGATGGCAAATTAATGGATGTTTCACTTTGACATATGGATGACATATCGCTGCACTATTACATGACATGACTTGGATGTTACACTATCATGATGACATAGATGACATTGATTACAAACATGATAACACACTATGATGAAGAACTTGGAGTCGTAACAATGAAGGAGCCCTAATGACCTTGTTGTCCTAATCACCCTCTGCACAATTTTTGCCTAATCACCTTACTGTCCTAATCACCCTCTACACAAAAAATTCAGGAACAGTCACAAAGAAAAAATATTTTGGACACCTTGGAGGAATATTTACATAATAATTTATATACCATCTTAAAGAGGACTTTTTCCTATTTCTAATGAGCCCTTACTTGCCCCAAAACTCCCAATGGTTGATGAGATATTGAATTTTTAAGATAAGAAAAATATAACAAATTGTGAGCCAACCTACACATTGGAATTCATGTCAGCCTACCTCCATATGACATGTCCCTTCATTCTAAAGCCAAAATTCGTATAAATACAAGGCTGAACTGTTCATTTTGAAAAATCAATTTGGTGAAGATATCTCAGAGGACAAAAATAGAAAGAAGTTCACACCTAGTGAATTGGAGAAGGCTAAAAGAACTTGAGGATAATTCTATTTTCGTTTTTGGGTTAAATTCTCTGATTAAACCACAGAAATAATTCAAAAAGACTTAAGACTTGTCTGTAATACCTTCAGACCTGTAACAAAGAACTGCAAAGACTTCAAGACATGACAAGGAGTTGCCATACAGTTTGGACCTGTGATATATTATTTCGGACCTGTGTCTTCTTGTCTTGACCAATGATATGAATTATGGTTAGATTACAGTTTGGATTGTGGAGTGTGCCTAAGAACTAAAGTTGGGATTGTTGGTTCATATTTCTGATCAAAACAACTAAGGCCTGAATTTGAAACCTATGATCATTGTATGTAACCAGTCACCTATGGAAGGATAGTAAATATACTTTGAATAATTGGACAGTCAACTCAGATTGCAATGACAGTTGTGAGAACTAAGTGAAACAATCCTGTTATATGCTTTGGACCTATGGCTAGAAAATATTAATCTGTGGATTTATCCTTGAAGGCTTGGACAAGACCCTCACCTCGGACCTGAATTATAGTAAACAAGCAACTCAGTGATCAGTACTAAATAAAATGAATAATATGAGAAGTCATGGACAGTGATTAGACCCTTGGGCTGTGAAGTGTCTTGAAGATATAGCATATTGAAATATTTGGAGCATTCTTGGGACAAACTAAAGAAAATATTGAAGACCTGAACTTGTTGGTGACCGTTATTGAAGATCTAGTTGGAGAAGATACTCTGTAGTAGCCTTTGTAGAGTTGAAATCTTGTTGGAGCTGATCTTGAAGGTTTCTTTGGAACACACTTTTGAAGAGTATTAATTTGACCTTCATTTGAGCAAGCTATTGTAGACACCTTGTTGAGAATCGTTGACTAACCTTGGAGTTAATCTTGAAGACCATAATGTATTATTGAAATTCATCATTAGGTGACCTTGGTGATCATTTGGGTGACATGAAGATCAGTGGAGACTCCTTCATGATAATACAAGGTTGTCATTGATGATGTGACGTGGAGACTAAGTGAAGGCATTGCTGAAGATTGTGAGGGCTCTTTAAAGAATACATTGGGAGCCGTGAAGAATAACCAAACATATTTTGATGAAGTGAAGTTGAGGGTTGGAGCCCAAGAGGTTGGAGCCTCATAGAGACAAGGTTGGTGCCTTGGAAGATAGGGTTGGGGCCCTAGAGGATAGGAGTCCTCAGGAAACTAGGTTGGAGCCTGTACTAGAGATAGGTTGGTGCCTCAAAATTGATGAGTTTGGTGCCTCAAATTGACAAGGTTGGAGCCTTGGAAAGACCAAGTTGGTGCTTGTCACAATACAGGTTGGAGCTTGGAATATTGGAGCCTTCATCTAGGGTTGGAGCCCTATATCATTATTCTACTTTACTTATTGTAAAGAAGAAATTAATAAAAGTATATATTCAATCATTGTTCATTTCGTGTTCTAAATATAAGTGATATAACTGGTAAAATTAAAAATTTAAAAGAAATACTGATTCACCCCCCTCTCATTATTTCCAACACATATATCATACCTCCAAAATAGACTGATCATTTGCTCAAAATGAGCTCTAGCACCCCAATCTAGGCCTCCATCCATTGTTGGCCCTCGGCTTCCTGAAACTTCTTTATGGATTCTCAACCCTCAGAAGCCTCCAAATGACTCTTAAAATCCCTTAAATGGATTCATAATGTCCAAAATAGTCAGAATAGACTATTCAATTGCTGAAATTGGCCTCTAGCTGCTCCAATTATGCCTCCAACACCTGGTGGTACCCCCTGGCTCTGGTGTCACTGAAAACTTCTATGAAGCATATCAGCCTTCAAAAGTATTCAAAATATTATGAAAATTCTTCCATTGGATTTATAAGGCTCAAAATATTCATAATAGACTACTGGTTTGCTGAGAATGGATACTCACTGCTCTGGATAGCCCTCATTCTCCTGGTGGCCCCTGGTGGCCCTAGTGGCCCCTGAAACTTCTCTGAAGAATCTCAGCCTTCAGTCCTCTGTTGGCTCTGAAAACCTCACCATTAGTTCCATAATTTCTAAAACATCCAAAAATTACTATTGGATTCCTGAGAAAGGCCTCTAGCTTCCCTGGTTAGTCCTCAAACTGCTACTAGCCCCTAGTGGCCCTGGTGGCCCCTAGAACTTCTATGAAGCTAAATCATGCTAAAAAATCCTCTAATGGCTCTACAAACCTCACCAATGGGTCTGGAATTTCCACGATAGTGACTATTTACACTCTCATAATGGTCGAATCTAGCTCAAGATAGAGCCTAATCAATTTTTGTCCAGTGACCCCTAAATTAGCCCCACTAAAAATGGAGCAACTACAGTTAGCCCAACTAAATTTGGATTTTCCAAAAAGTTTGGGGCGCTGCTAATTCTCCGCCAGTCAAAACCATAACATTTAAGTTAAATTGTTAAGGGGAGGAGGTGGCTACATGACAACCCCTGAAACCTCGTGATTTATTAACACTGTAGCAAAACTATAGACGCAAACTGTGGTAACAGTTTGAAACCGGAGTTTAAACGTCGCATAACCATTGCATTCGACCGCGCGAATATCTGGTTGTAACTGAAACATGTGAACGTTTTCAACGGCGGAGGTTATGGTTGATAAGTCTTCGGGTTAACATATATTGTTGCGATTTTTTTCCATAAACATGTGACCATATCGTCGGGCCACCGGTGGGTTTGGACCGTCGGCGGTCCCTAACCCCCACATGCCAAGTTATAAAACTTTAAATATTTTCGAGGTCCTATACATGTTAAGACTCACATGTAGCATAGATGGTTGTGGTGAGTGGATGCTCCACAGGAGGTTACGGGGTCGAACTCGGTGGCCTCCATTAAATTTTAATACACTGTCCAGGGGACATGTGGCAGCATCAGGGTTGGCCACGTGTCACCCTCCCATTGGTCCAGCAAACTCAACGTGCATTCCACCATCAAATCACAATGTAACACTTGTCATGCTCGAATTGGCCCGAAAGGAATATTTCAGGGAATATTCTAGCAATATTCCCTAGAATATTCTTTTTGTTAAATATTCAAATACCCAATCAAACCTGGTCAAATTCCAAAAATTGTAGTTTACTGGAATTTTCAAATTGAAATAACTTCTTCATACGATGTCGGTTTTCAAAATTGTTTACGATGTCGGAATCAGGAAACAAGATCTATCCAGTCGCTCAGGTTAGACACTCTTTCGAACACTTTTAAATTTGAGCTATCACTTAGGTCCTTGATCCAAATCTGATCATCTGTGTTGGGAGTGGGTGGAGAATTAACTGTGGGGTTGGGTCAAACCCTGTAGGTTTGGGTCTAGCTATTTCCAAAGGTAAAAAATGATGTCTCCCTCTAGCATGATAATATTGTCCCTCATACTTTCACCTCAGGGAAGGATGTGGTTCTCTCGGGTGGTCTTACCGTAAATGAGCTTGATGGGCAGATTGACTTGGACTGGGGCACAAAAGAATTTATGGGAAATCACACGATTGGTGTTTTTAGTGGTGGCTCCCCTTTCCAGCCAGATGTGGGTTTTGGTCGGGAAGGAGATAACATGGACTTGCACTGTCAAGGTCAGTGTACAGGTGGTTTTGAGGGATAGACAAGGGGTTTTTTGGCCCTAATTCTACATCCGGAAGGGTAGAATATCTCTCTGGGGGGGAATAATATTTCTTTAGGAGGTTCTAAATAAAAGGAGACATAGGGGACTCATACAAAATTCTCCAAATTCTCTGTTAAATTTGGCGTACAATCTGGGTTGAAGCGGAAAAAAAGGAAATGTAATTAAGGAAATTCTGGAGTGCCCAAATCTGGTTTTTGGCATTGATCTACATTTTTATCGTGTGATGGAAACATCGGAGTCGATTCTGGTTGGTAGAGCCAAAGGTAAATTCTTCCCGGCTGAATACATAACAGAATGGATAAACCATAGCTAGGGGGAGGCCCTGGACAAAGAAGTAGAGGTGATAACCTTGTCAAAAGGTTGGTTTATGGTCAACTTCAAGAATGCAGCGACCCTTGAATGGGTTCTTTCAAGACAATGCGGGTTTGGTATCGCTCCCATCCTATTTAAGAGATGGACTCCTCTCTTTGATGCTAACAGAGAATGGTTGGATCAAATTATAGTTTGGGTAAGACTTCCTACACTCCCCCCATATTTTTGGACCATGGAGGTTTTTTGGGCTATCGGGGATAGTCTTGGGTCCTTTCTGGAGGCAGACATGTCTTTCTTGGAGACCCGCTCCAAGAATACTACATTCATTCTGGTTAAAATTGCGCCAAGAGATGGCTTGATCCCTAAGATTATTCTCAATGTTGATGGTCATGCTATCGAGCAGTTTATCGACTACGACCACTTATCATTCATATGTCGTCGCTGCCACAAGCTAGGCCACATGGAATGGGATTGTCCTCTGGGATTTTCCAAGAGCAATAAACACAAGAGTGGGACCACTCATGGCTCCCAGTTTATATTTGAGTCCCCTGATCATGAAGAGGATATGGATGTTAGAATGAAGATGGAACACAAGGTGAACAACACTCTGCAGGGGGATGAGGCTCTCAGGGAGGAAAGGAATATAGCTGAAGTGGTGGACATGCAGGACTCGGTTCCACTTCAACCTCGGGAGTAGGCAGTGACTGCCCCTACTAATCCAGAGTCAGATTTAGCGGGTATTGTCCCTTGTCCATCTTCTCCTTTTTTAAACTCCTTTGATATTTATTTTAATTGTATGAGTTTTCCTAGTCCCTCCGAGCATGATCCATCTGTTTCCATCTATGTTATCAATGTAACTTTGGCCATGGACAGCTGTTGGCGAGAAGTCAGGTCTCGCGGACAAGACCCAGGTTCAGGAGTTGTGGCCAACAAAGGGGTCTGATGTAGTCTAGGATCACACCGGCATTTTCACCCTACTCCGGAGAGTAGTGAGTCTCACCCGAGGCGTGCCGCAACCATATGCAGAAGGGGATTAGACCAATGGCAAGGAACAGAATCGCAACTCATGATGGACAATGCATCGATAATATAGACAGAGTCATGTACGCAAGAGCACTTAAGAAGCATTCAGATATTAGTAAATAAAATTTTAAACCAGCATAAACACATTACATGCATGTGAACCTCTCATTGAGACAGCAACCTTTCATTATATTAATCTCGTGGCCAAGCCCATGATTACATAGCATCTTCAGCAATAGCTTACAACCCTGATATAGATGTACAAATGTCTTACGGAACATAAATAAAGAAGATTAGGAATCACAGAGATGTCATGCATGATTTCCTGCAGTCGCTCTGGGCTTCTTCTCCTGTCACGAGCCTCGCAACCCCTGCAGCATTCTCTTTCTTTCAACCGGGTGATTGTTATTTATTCACCCGCTATCGCGACTATCAGTTCCTCCCTGTGTCTTTTCTTCAGCTGCTTCCAGCTTCTCTCCTGTTATCTGTGTGTTCCGCTTTCTGTCTTCTGCTGTGTATTTTCTTCATCTATACTTGAGCGTGTTCTTTCTTCAGCTATCTCATGCTTCCGCGCCACCTTGATAGCTCTGCGACTCCTAGTAGTTGCGACGCGGTCGCGATTGCCATATGTCTTCATGCCGCAACTCAAAAAGGTCAAAATTCAAAATGTTCTAACCAAGATTTCAAAAACAAGGGCCCCAACAGGCCCTGACCACAGTTCGTTGACTCGTCCCCGATTCAATCACAAATAACAGTTTCCACCTCCATTGCCCCGCTAGATCTCGTGCCCTGTTCGGCCTATGTGCCTTCGTCTCGTGCCCTTTCCTATTGTGCACCTCCAAGCGGCTGTTCAAACAAGGGCCCCAACTCCGGGACCCTGTGGAGCGCTATATCTTTAAGCCCGGTGAAGTTCGACACCGCTTGCTGTCATCCCTGCATTAGCAAGTCTGCTTCCTCAATGATCCTGGTGGCAGCGGCCTCCTCTATATTCACCGGGACAGCCCCGAACATCGTGGTAAGCTGGGTCTCGGCCTTTGCAGCTAGCTGTTGTATTGATTTGGCACTGGCTTGAATGGGCGGATGGAGTTCCCGAATTATCTGCCTGGCCGTTGCTGAGTTGGCCTCGGTCTGGTGCATTCGAACCTCAAGCTCGTCCGCCTGGGCATATAGTTGATCTAACCGCTCGGGATCTGCAGTCTCCTGAATTTCCCTGGAAATCTGTTGCAACTGGGCAGAGATTGGTTGTGTTTTGATCGTGAGGGCGAGTGAACACTCCTACAGACTTGGCAGGAGGTCGTAAGCCTCGCGCGTCGCGGAGTGAAGGGTCGCCTGCATGTGAGCTGCCTAGGTCTGCTTGGCTGCCACTTGTTCAGAGTATACAATCTGTGGGTCAGGGAGCACGGGTCGTGCAGCTAACGCCGCTTGAAGTTCCTGATTCTCCCTGCGTAGACCCGTGAAGGCAGACCGAATGTGGTAAGCCTGGACTGCTACATTGCTTTTTGCTCTATCGTCAGGAAGTGGGGCATGGTGAGCCCTTACAGCGGGCCATAGTTCTGAGAACGCCTGGGTGACAATGGTGACCTGCTCCTGCAGGTAGGCCTTCTCCTTGGTCAGCTGGTCGCGCTGTTCAATAAGCGCTATGATCTGGTGGTGCTGCTCATCGCACCGCTGCTGTAGCTCCGCATGAAGCTGTTCGGCCTGCAGGGCCGCCCTCTGAATGAATAGGTACAACTGGGCTGTACCCCATGTTTCTACGTTGGGGTTGCCGGAAGCGCCCTGCTCCGGCAGTCGCTCCTGCAAAGGTTGGCCACTGGCCACTGATCTGTTGGAATTCTCAGGAGGGGACACCGGTGTCTGTTGTTGCGTTGAGGTGCCCATGTCGGAATCTGGCTGTTCTTGCTGAGTGGTCTGGCCTGTGGGGGGAGGGTCAGCATGCTCAGGCAGAGCCTCGACTGAGTCAGCCCCAACGTTGGCCAGCCGGGTAAATATAGTAGAGAAATAACCTTGGGGTGTGGCCACGGGGTCGACTGGTGGTACTACAGCCGCAGTACTGGAGGTGACTTTAGCCCCGTGGTCTCCTCCAAAGAGTTCCCGGATAAGGGGGTCGGATACAGTGGCAGATGATTTTGATGGAACGGATGAAGTGGCAGGTGGATGGATGGTGGAGGGAGCGGTGGATGGTGTGGTGGAGGTATGGGGGAGGCCAATATTGATGAATTATGATGGGTCGATAAGGGGTTCCTCCGAAATTAATGTCCCTGTGAGTGGAGTGGGTGGCAGATCATCATCAGTAAGGTCCACCACCGGATCAGTGACGGTGGTGTGGGCCCGCTTAGATGGAGGGGGGTCTAATTGATCAGGTCCCGGACCCGTTTCGCCCATTGGGGTGATGATGGGGCTGGTAGAAGTGAATAAGTTGATAGGGATGGGAGAAGTGAGAGGGGCAGTATGGGACAGAGAAAGAGAACGACTGAGCTGGAATTCATAAAATAAAGGAAACAAAGGGGCACCGCTCGAAATAACTTGGGTTGCCACGCTGAGACTTCGTACCTGAGTATTGAAGTGTTGGACGACGGGGACCAGTGATTCGGGGAGTTCCTATGAGGTCCCGGCTGCATCCTGAGAAGGTCCTACCGCAGCTTGTGAGGGCCCTACCGCGCCCGTCTCGGCAGGCCATTGCGCCAGCAACATCTGCTCAAAGTTGTATCTGGGGATCCCGTCGCGGATGTGCTTTGTGACCCCCGACCACGAACAGATCTCGCGGTGAAAGGTAGCATCGTCCAGCTGGAATTTGAGCGGCGCCATGTGGAAGGTGGCTTTCGGCATGCAAGTGGGGCGGAGGTAAGTGTGCCTGTGGCTTACCCCGAACCATACCTGCTCACTATAGTCGTCCAACAGGTTCCTGGGCACCCGTTGCTGGTTAGCCACCACATATATCATTAGCCCGTACCAAGACCGAAACGCTTCCGCATTCACCTGTTTCGTGCTGGGGTCAGAGGACACCTGCCACGGGGTGAATTTCATCGCAAGGGGCTGGCTCGCGGTAGTTTCTATCGGCAGCCAGACAGAAGGAATGTGCCATTTCCACATGGCAAAAGCTACAATCAGGTAACGATAGATGAAACTAGTGGTGCGCTTATAATTCTCTTCGCATGCCGCGAACAGTTCTTTGAGCACGAAAGAACACAAATTCAGCCTGGTGCCTTGGACACAGTGCTCCGCAATGGAGATGGTATCCAAGGTGCACTCTCCTTTGGTATAATGCCGCATCGTCTTGCTAGAAATGAGATAGCAAGCGAACCGAATCTCCGGCTTGTTAATCAGACCAATTTTGGCGCCCTTCCCCCCCCCCCCCGGCGAGTGCCATATTTGGCATAGAGGTCTGTATCACCCGTCTTTCGTGCGCGCTTGGAAGATGTATGACCGACAGCAGAGACGTCTGCATCATTCTGGGACAGCCCTGTGAGGTGATGAATGTCTTCAGCGTGAATGGGGATCTCCTCGTTTAGCCACAAGGACACATTCTGAATTCGGCTGAGGAGGAACCGAGTGCATTGCAGGGCCGGTCCAGTAGTCCCAAAGACAGGAAGAGTTCTTAAATTCATCAGGGACGATTGCTGGAGGCCCCTGTACTCTGGTCGCATTCGGTTGCCTGAGCCACCGCCTAGTGTGTGGTGATGCTCCATATATGTCTGCCAATGGAGGGAAGGGAATTCAACCGGGTCGGACAGGTTGGCGTCTATCAACGCTGCACTATCATATTTGCCAACCAGAGACTCTGTTCTGTGGATCCGACTGTCCAGCGCCGGTTCAGCAACGGATAGGAGAGCCTTTGGCATTTTGGCACGGCGCTAGTAAACCTGGAGAATTATCCTGGAGCTTCTATCTTGGTGCAGTGCGTTTTGAGACTTCACCCGCTCTGGTGTCACTGCAATAGCCAAATTGAACTGGTCTGGCATTCTCGTGCTGTTGGTCTCCATGCAAGTTATGTCATCACCTGGCACGAGTGGAGTTGATGAGACCCCATAACGATAATTAATTCCTGCTGGCCTTCTTGCCTGCGATAATCGTGCGATCGATCGCATGCCTATGTGTAATCTGACAGTTGCTGATGGCGGCATGGGGAAATGGGTGAACGCGACGGCTGAGGGAACTGCGGATGATGGCAAATGATTATGGTACGGTTACTGCCTACTTATGGTAATTTATGATGCAAATCTGAGCGATCCTACGGACTGACAAAAAGGACTGACGGAAATGACCTGGACTGATACTGGCACGTGGATGGATCCTACAAGGATGACATGTTGGACGGGCACCGCCCCGACCACAGTCGGCTGTGGTGCGGCCCCCGCAACTAAGTGGTTATTGACAGACCACCTATGAATCGGAAAATACTCCCTATGCTCATCCCGGTTGCGGGAGAGTTATTCAACTAAGCTACGCTACAGGTGCTCTCGGGTGCGAGAGTTATTGATGAGAAGTGAAAGGTACTTACTCCTGGTAGGGTTTCAGGCGTGCGCCATTCACCCACCCAGGGAGAACTGTACCATCCAGCTGTGCCAACCGAACGGCTCCTGAGTCGCGAATCTCGATGACAAAGTAGGGTCCCAACCAGTGCATCTGGAGCTTGCGTGGAAACTTCTGGAACCGGCTATCATATAAGAGAACTTTGCCGCCGACTTGGAAGGCTTTGTTCTTGAGGTGGCGGTCGTGCCACGCTTTCTGCCTGGCCTTCTGAACCTTTTGGTGGAATTCCACCAGGAATCGGGCCTCATCTAGCTCCTGTAGTTCCTGGAGGCATTCCCGAAGTGACTCCTCTTCTGAGAACTGAAGAGACGTAGCCATTAAAAGACTGGGTACAGTGAACTCGGTGGGAATCACAGCTTCCCGGCCATAGACCAACTGGAATGGCGTCTGATTGGTCAAGCGTTTCACCGTGGTCCGGTAGGCCCACAATGCCGCTGGGAGACGCTCATCCCAATCGTCGCGCTGAGCATTGCAAATCTTATTCAAGCATTTTTCAAGAATTTTGTTAAATGCTTCCACAGTACCATTGGCCTGCGGGTGGTATGGGCTGCTTTTGTGATGTTGAATCATAAATGTGTCCAGTAGTGACTTGACCGTGGCATTAATGAAATGCGTACCCTGATCGTTGGTTAAGCTTCGCGGGCAGCCAAACCAGCTGATGATGTGTTCAAAAATGAACCAGGCAGCTTTCTCCGCTAAGCAGTCGCGTACCGCCGCTGCCTCAGCCCACCGGGTGAGGTAATTCGTGGCGGTAATGATGTACCGTGCCTTGGAGTGTCTGGTGACCAGGGCGATGGGACCTACAAAATCGACAGCCCACTTTTCGAACGGCCGCAACACATGCACTGGGTGTAGTGGAAGCTCGTCCCGGTGAGAGGGCCTTCCTGTCCGCTGGAAAACATTGCAGCGCTTCACGTAGGCCTTACAGTCAGCATGTACTGTCGGCCACCACAGGCCAGCTTGGAGCACCTTTCTTGCGGTGGGTTTCGCACCCACATGCCCTCCCACAACACCGCTGTGACATTCCCACATTACCGCTTCCCATTCATGGTCAAGGACACATCTGCGCAACACCTCATCGAGGCCCAGTTTGTATAGATTCCCCGTGATCAACTGGTAGTCGGCCGCCCAGAAAACCAAGTGGCATTTCTGGAGCGGGGTGTAATCCTGAGGGCATTGTCTCGTGGTCAAATAGGTGGCAATGTCAGCCAAGTAATCCGGTACTGCTTCGACTCGGAAGAGGTCGGCATCCGGCAGCTGATCGTCCAACGAGCCTTCGTTCTCTCCCGTCTCCAACCTGGATAAGTGATCGGGACCGACATTCAACCTGCCAGGCTTAACAATCACCTCAAACGTGAATTCCTGGAAAAGTAGAAGCCAGCGACAGATCCGTCCTTCCAAAACAGGCTTATTCACCAGATACTTCAATGCAGAGTGGTCCGTAAAGAATTTGAATTTTCCGCCCAGAAGATAGTGGCGGAACTTCTGGAGGGAGTACACCATCGCCAATGCCTCCCGCTCGGTCGTGGTGTAATTCTTCTCCGCATTCGATAACCTGCGGCTGGCGAAGTAGACGGGGTGGTCAACTGTCGTCTCCCCGGGTTGCGCCAAGACAGCCCCAAGTGCAATACCGGACGCATCGATATGCACATGGAACTGCTTATCCCAGTCGGGATGAACAAGTATGGGCGCCGTCGCCAACTTCTCCTTCAAGGTGTCAAGGGCCTTCCTACACTCCTCCGTCCACTGGAATACTTCTGACTTCCGCAACAGTTTCTCCAAAGGGGCCGTAATCTTTGCGTAGTTGCGGATAAACCGCCTATAATATCCTGTGTGCCCGAGCAGTGCACACAGCTGCTTCACGATTTCGGGGGCTTCCATGTGAACTATGACCGCGACCTTGGCGGGATCGACACAGACCCCTTGCTTGCACACCACGTGGCCTAAGAGTGTGCCGAATGGAACTGCAAAAATACATTTCTTCAAGTTCAAGGAAATCTGCAGCTGACGACACCGGTCAAACATAATACGCAAAAGGGTGGCGTGTTTCTTCAACAGGATGTAGACGGTCCAGTCGTCCATGTAGACCTCCAGGAACTTGTGAATGTACTCCCGGAAAGCAGCAATTACAATCCGGGAAAACACAGCCGGTGCGTTCTTCAGACCAAACGGCATAACGTGGTATGCGAATGATCCCCACTCAGTGGTGAATGTCGTCTTTGCTTTGTCTTCTTCGGCAATGCGCACCTGATGGTAGCCCGAAAATCCATCAGTGAAGGAATAGGCTTCGTTTCCCGCAACATGATCTAGAACTTCATCGCTGAAAGGAGTGGGAAACGGATCGTGGATGCAGGCATTGTTCAGACTCCGGTAGTCTACGCAGACACGTATCTCCGCTTTGTCCTTCTTGTTCTGAATGACAATGGGACTCACCCACTCTGCTTCTTCTACTGGAAAGATAAGACCTGCAGCCATCATCTTGTCGATCTCCATCTTGACCTTTTCTTTGATACGTGGGTTCAGCCGGTAGGGTCGGTTCTTGACAGGCCGGGCATCCGGCTTCAGCACAATGCGCATTTCGCCAAGGTCTCCCTTGATCCTCTTCAGGTCTGCAACCGAGGACAGGAACAAGTCTTCGTACTCCTGGAGGAGGCTGAAAATTTCTTTTGTCGTTTCCTCGTCCCAGTAATCTCCCACCGTTGCCAGCTTGGGTTTCTCGTCTGTTCCAATGTTCAGCTTCTTCATCTTTAGTGGCTGTAAATGGACTCCTTCAGTCGTCGGCTCTTCACTGATGTTCCGCTCGCCTTCCTTTTCGTCAAAATAGAGATGCCTGAGGTCCTCCAGGCTATCATCATCCGAATCGCCATCAATCCGTTGGCAAACCAACTCGCGCCTGGCCTCAGGTCATGACACAACCGGGCCCCCGTCAGGCTCGGGATGGCGGAAAAACAAGACCTCCTTGATTGCCTGTAGGGCCTGAGACTCTTGCGCCGTCTCCCCTTCGAACAAGAAGCACTGAACGAACTTGTCCGTGACTTCCTGCCAAGAGCGGGTTCCCCGTTTCCTCTCCTCCTCCAGGTACCAGGCCTGGGGGATTGTATCCAGGGAGTGGATAAACCTGTGGACCCATAGCTCCTCAGGGTACCTGGTGCTGCGCCACTGCTCCTCACAGGCCCGCAAATGGTGTCGCGGGTCGGAAGTTCCGTGATACTTAAGCATACTGTGAGGTCCTTCATCCTCTTTAAAGCGTGCCTGCAGTGCATCCGCCATGCAATCCCATCACAACAAATTGTTGCGGTGATTTTTCCACCACCGAGCCGACGTGGATTGCAAGGCCACATCCAAAAGTGGCATCTGGCTTTCGTCTGGGACCATGTCTTCCACCTTGGTAATAAAAGTATTGACAGCTTGCATGTTTGACAAGGTGGGATATCCGCAGATCTCAGTCCCCACCCACCAGACTTGGGCAATGGTAGCACATCTCCGCGTGGTGGTCTCATACCCCCCTTGCTACTAGTCTTCCCACGTGAGTTCGGATCTGAGCTCCGAGCTCTGCACACTCCGCCAACTGACAGAGCCAGTCGCGTTCGGGTTAATGTAGTTGTCCCGCTTTCCTGCGGTCATTTGATAAAGGTGGTCCATCATCTAAGCATCCTCCCGATTGTCCACTATTTTCGTATATCGCGGGCCTTGATACGGGTCAAGGGGCTGGGTGACCCGTACCTCCCCATCCTCGAAGATCATCAGCTCCTTTTTAAGGTCGATGATGGCGTAATTCTCAAAAGCCCAGTCGATGCCGAGTAAGGCAGGATAAGGATCCTTGTCACCCATGATATCAATAACCTCAAAATCGGTGTATGTCTTCACCCCCGCAATGTCGACCTCGACACCCTCGAGCCGGCCGATTGGCAGAATGCAGTACTGGTTCGCCATCCTGAGTTGGATTGGCAAGTAGGCCAGTCGTGGCCTTCCAAGGGCCTCCCACGTCTTTCGTGGTAGGATGTTGACGTCGGACCCCAAGTCCAGCATGGTATCGCTGATTTGGAATCCCGCAACCTGCGTGTTAAGCCGGAATTCTTTGCCTGTTCATTGCTTGTTCCGCTTGATGCGCTGCACGTATTGAGGGGCAGCGTCCGCCGGATCCCTAAGTCTTGTACGCCCCTGTAATTCTCCTTCCAAAGCATGCTTAAGCTGCTGCCGCAGCGCAGCATTGTCAACAATCTTGAGGAATAACTAGAGCCAGTCCTCGATCACAGTGCTTGTGGCGTTCTGCGCCCCAAATTCTGGCAGCAAGGGCTCCTCCAAACCCCCCACGTCCCGCAGCTGAGCGAACGTCTCAACTGCCTCCTGTAAATACTTCTTCTGGGCTTCGGGCCTGATTAACATCTTCGGGGATGCCGACCGAACCACTCGTGCTGGCTCCTTCCCATGGGCATCCTCCCCATTTTTCTTCTCACCCCTCGTCACGATCCCGACATTTTGCATGTCTGGGGTCGTGATCCCTCATGGCTCTGAATTTATCAGATTCGCTCCCCTCTGCCTCGCCCGTTCTTCCCACTTCTTGGTGAGCTCCGAACAGTCCTCTGTGGCGTGGGCGTTTACCCGGCACTGGGAACACCAGGGTCATCGCGGAAGGGGACATTCTCGAGCCACGTGAACCTCCTGGTCACAGTTGTAACATTTCACCGGACAGCGTCCTCCTGTGTGGCCTCCCCGCATGCTGCCACCTCTTCCCCTTGGGGCCTCGTTCACCCTGTAGGAGGGACGATCCAATCGATCCGCAAGTGCGTCGAGCACCCTGCACTGCTCAGTGTTGTGAGTCGTGGAAACACAAAATTCACAGTACACATTGTTTGGGACCGTGGAGTACTTCTGTAGTATCGGGCACATCCGAGGAGGATGCCCCAACGTCCGGAAAATCTCGCAGTACTCTGTGGTGGAGGAACCCGGTTGAGGTGGGAACCCCGCGTAAGGCTGTTGCAGCTGGTAGACCCCCTGCGGATTCATCGTCGCGCCACCACCAGGTGGTGGACCCCCCTGGATTTCCGCGACCGAGGGTCCTACCCCTACGCCACGCAACCGGGGACACTCGGTTGCGACGTGGCCCTCGACCAGGCAATGAGTGCACCAAACATTCGGCCGCGCTGGTCTCACCGGCTGGAGCTCCTTGAGCTTTTCAGTCAAGTTGGCGATCTGGTGTTGCAACCCTATCAAAGAAGGATCTTGCGGGGCCGGCCCCCCCCGGTATTCCTAGGGGTAGCCGGCCATGGCTTCAATCTTCATGGCCTGCTCCAAAGCGTCCTGCAGATTATCAATCTTCTGCTGAGTGAGAGGGGTTCGTGTCAAGGGAAGCAGAGCCTTGATGAACCAGTCCCTCTGGTGGTTTGGATCGATCGGGTAGCTGAGTTTCCTGATCACGTCCTTGAATCGCCGCATCAACTCCCACGCGGTCTCACCTTCCTTCTGCTTAATTTCCCACATCTCAGACAGGCCCTGCTGGTCTGTCTATGGAAGCTTGAATTCACGGACAAAATCCCGCTTTACGTCCGCAATTACGGGGTTAGGATGAGCCTCGGACCACTTGATAAACCATCGCAGAGCCCTCTCTCTGAGCATGGTTTGGAACTCTATTAACTTCCCTGCATCTGGCGTCTGCCGAGCCCTCCAGATGGCTTCGCACAGATACCAGTGTTGCTCTACATCATCATTGCCCCGGCCAGAGAACTCTGGATACCGGGTGAAAGACCCAGCCATGTGTACTTGCGGAGTATTAACTAGGATAAATCCTCCAGTTCCTGGTTGTGTAACGGTTCCACTAGAGAATACAACACTACTAGTAACGCTGCTATTACCGGACGTTACTGACGCTGATGAACTACTGTATGACTGACCAGGGGAAGGTAGGGATCCTGGCCATGCAGAATGTGGGAAGTAGGGCTGCCTAGAGGGGTGAGTGTCATCTGCTCTTGAAACATCCGCTGCATCATGCCGTGCCATTCGTCATCGAAACTCTCTTCGGGCTGCATCTTTCCATCATCTTCGTTAGTCACCATCTCTCTTCCTCGCGTCACTGGGCTCCCATGCACCCGCCGCACTTCCACCGCTGTCCCATCTTCTTCCCGGGTATCCAAATCCATAATTCCTATCCTCTGAGGCACCTCCTTCTGGTTCTTCTTTGCCGCTTCCCATCGGTTTAAATCTCGCATCACCCTTTTTCGCCACCTATCGGCGATCTACGCCCGCCGATGTGCACGTCGCTCCCTCAACTTGCATGCGGCCTCAACATCCATTCCCCGCTTCCTGCTTTCACATTCTACGTAGCATCTGTCCCTTCTCCCTTCCCCCATCACGGGTGGTTTACGCTTCCATACTCGTTTTGTGGAATTCAATCAACCCTTCATCCACCATCAGAGCTTTAATCCACAGCGGAATCTCCTTGAGCAGCTTCCCTCTTAGCCCTGAGTGGAAGACAGCCTCGGCCTTCGAGAAGGATTGATAGCACTCAGCAGAAAACTCCACAGTGTATCCCTCCAACATGGTCCTTACCCAAAAATCCACCGCGCGGGTTAGTTCCATGTCCACCCGATGCAGTGCCACCAGATCTTCGTGCGCCCACCTGCGGTTTATCTTCCGCAAGCCCTCTCGAGGCACCGTCACTCGTAATCTCCATAACCAATTGTAAAGGTCGGTAGGGAACCTTCCCCAGAAAATTTTGTACGTATCACTGGCTAAGTCAGAGAAAAGGACGAGCTCCTTGATTGCCGCCTCCTTTTGCTTGGTCAGCTATGCTTGCTAAGCAATGAATTGGTCGAGATGATTATCCCACCATCGTCATATCTCTCCTTCAAAAATCCTTGATACCATGATCTAGTTCCCCTCAGAACATGCAAGTCCCGACAATGGAACCATTTTTTGGCGAGAAGTCAGGTCTCGCGGACAAGACCCAGGTTCAGGAGTTGTGGCCAACAAAGGGGTCCGATGTAGTCTAGGATCACGCTGGCATTTTCACCCTACTTTGGAGAGCAGTGAGTCTCACCCGAGGCATGCCACAACCATATGTAGAAGGGGATTAGACCAATGGCAAGGAACAGAGTCGCAACTCATGATGGACAATGCATCAATCATATAGACAGAGTCATGTACGCAAGAGCACTTAAGAAGCATTCAGATATTAGCAAATAAAATTTTAAACCAGCATAAACACATTACATGCATGTGAACCTCTCATTAAGACAGCAACCTTTCATTATATTAATCTCTTGGCCAAGCCCATGATTACATAGCATCTTCAACGATAGCTTACAACCCTGATACAGATGTACAAATGTCTTACGGAACAGAAATAGAGAAGATTAGGAATCACAGAGATGTCATGCATGATTTCCCGCAGTCGCTCTGGGCTTCTTCTCCTGTCACGAGCCTCGCAACCCCTGCAGCATTCTCTTTCTTTCAGCCGGGTGATTTTTATTTATTCAACCGCTATCGCGACTATCAGTTCCTCCCTGTGTCTTTTCTTCAGCTGCTTCCAGCTTCTCTCCTGTTATCTGTGTGTTCCGCTTTCTGTCTTCTGCTGTGTATTTTCTTCATCTGTACTTGTGCGTGTTCTTTCTTTAGCTATCTCATGCTTCCGCGCCACCTTGATAGCTCCGCGACTCCTGGTAGTTGCGACGCGGTCGCGATTGCCATGTGTCTTGATGCCGCAACTCAAAAAGGTCAAAATTCAAAATGTTCTAACCAAGATTTCAAAAACAAGGGCCCCAACAACAACATAATCACCATTATTCCCAAGCTTTCTATTGATATTGCCCCTTACAATCTCCACCCCTGTGACAAGAAAATTTTGGAGAAAGAGGTCCATGGTGGGTTAGGAGGCATTCCTGCCATGGATAAAGTCAAACGTATGAGGGGTAGGATATCATACATTTCCAAAGCTAAACTCAAGGCCATTATTGATATAGTTGATGGAAGACAACTATCCCTAAAAGGGGCGCCTAGATCAGTGGCTTCCCTATCCTTGGTTACCAAATGATTGTTTTATCCTTCAATTGTAGGGGTTTGGCTTGTGCCCCCAAAAAACTAGCGTTCAAAAGTATTTTCTCCCTATATAAACCCAATGTTTAATTTCTTCAAGAAACTATGGGTTCGAGGGACCTCATCTCCTCGTTCTGTATTCTTTCCTCCCTGGGTGGACCTTTGTCACCACAGATGTAAAGGGTCATTCAGGAGGCCTCACTACTGGTCTTAGAAATAGCTCTGTCAAGTTTCTTAACGGTTGGACCTCATACCTTCTGATCGCAGTGGACGTTTCATCCTTGGAGTTGGTCTCAAGTTTCACCCTTGTCAATATATATGGCCCCTGTGCTGACAGGATTGGCTACTGGAACTATTTTTTTAACAAATATTTCATGAAAGCCTTGCATATTATTGTTGGGGGTGATTTCAATTTTTCCTTGGGGTGATCGGAGGCTTGGGGCCCAAATGCTAGGATTAATCCCTTAACAGAGTTCTTCCTCAAGAAACTTCGGGATGGAAAGTTGTTCGATTCAAATCTCACCAAAAATGCTCTTACGTGGAGAAACAATAGAGTGGGTGAGGCCAGGATTGCCAAAATATTGGACTGGTTCCTGCTAAGCGATTATTTCACTCTGGGGTTGCAAATTTTCGTCAGTGGATTGGAACGGTTGGTGTCTCGGATCATTTCCTGATCCTACTAGAGTTGAAAGGGTTGTTTAAAAAACATGCCTCCCCTTTCAAATTCAATTTAGTTTGGCTAAAGGAGGGGGACTATCATGAATTGTTGGTTGATACCTAGAGACCTATGAATGAGAGGGATGGTTCCTATTCACAGCCCCTTGTAAACAACCTAAATAATATCAAGAACGCCACAATTTCATGGGAAAAAAAAAGGAGAAAAAGGAATCTAAAGACCTTCTAGATATTACTGAGGCCCTAGAGTAGATATATGGCAACATTGATATCCGTTTTGCTGATGAATATTCTTGGGACATATTAAGAGAGCTAGAAAATAGCAAAAGGGTGATGTTAAGGGATAAGGAAGCTAGCTGGAGATTGAAGATTCGTGCCATCTGGTTACAGGCGGGGAAAGAGAATACCAAAATTTTCCACAACTATCAAAGGGTCGAAATAATTCTAACACCATTTGGGAACTTGACTCCCCAGAGTGTGACAAGGCTAAATCATTTGAATACCTATCCCGCCTGGGGAAGAATTTCTTCAAGAATCTCTATGATGATCAGGGGGGAGTCACGATTGAGGAAATCATTTGGGTAGCACAACTCTTCCCTAGATATGTTGATGAGGAGGAAAATGATTTTATTTTGGCCCTGGTTGAGAAGAAAGAGGTGGAACATATTATCAAATCCATGCAAAAAGACAAAATCCTTGGCCCATATGGTTGAACAGTTTAATTTTTTCAGCATTTTTTTGATCTAATGGGGGGTACTATCACAAATGTGGTGGAAGAATCGAGATCCAGTGGCTTTATCCATGATGCCCTTAAAACGACGTTCTTGGCCCTCATCCCTAAAAGGGAATCTCCTTCCTCCTTTGATGATTTCAATCCTATTTCTCTATGTAATTTTATATATAAATTTATTGCCAAAACTATTGCTAACATACTAAAGCCCATTTCATCTAAATCTATCTCTAAAGAATAATTTGGTTTCCTGGATGGCAGGAAAATTCATGAAGCTATTGGTGTGGCACATGAAACTCTTCATAGTATTAAACTCTCCAGGAAAAAATGTATTATTTTGAAGATCGATCTCTCAAAGGCCTATGATAGGATCAATTGGCTTTATCTTAGACTCTTGCTCACACATTCAAGGTTCCACATTGATCTCATCAACTGGATTATGGGTTATATCACAAATGTGTCCTTTGATTTGCTGATAAATGGGGAAACCTCCCCCTTTTTTCTTAATA
Source organism: Pinus albicaulis (assembly GCA_034641835.2). Lineage (NCBI taxonomy): Eukaryota > Viridiplantae > Streptophyta > Pinopsida > Pinales > Pinaceae > Pinus > Pinus albicaulis. Next base: position 29,297 of record JAXQQM020065011.1, read on the forward strand.
AATGTGGTTTAAGACAAGGGTGTCCTCTCTCCCCCTTACTATTTCTTCTTACGGCTGAAGGTCTTAATCAACTAATACATTAGGCTAAGAGGGATGGGGATTTTGGGGGGGTCGAGGTGGCTACAAATCTATCTATATCACACCTCCTTTTTGTTGATGACATTCTTCTTTTTTGCAATGGGAATAGGAAGGAGATCCAATGCATGAAGCACTCACTAAATCTCTTTATGAAAGCAACTGGTATGAATATAAATTTTTAAAAGTCCACCCTCACCCATGAGGGCATGCAGGAGGCTGATATGGCTTGGAATATGAATATGCATCCTTCCATCTAGTCCCCTTTTGGTTCAAGTATTAAATACCTGGGGTTCTCTCTCAAATCGGACTCCTACCAGAAGCAGGATTGGTGGTGGTTGGTTTATAAGATTGAAAAAAGGATTAACATTTGGAGCCACTAGTGGCTATCCAGAGCGGGGCGTTTGGTTCTCATAAAATCTGTTCTTATGGAAATTCCAGTGTACTGGATAGCACTTGCTTCGGTTCATGTCGCCATTCTTAACAAAATCAAAAGTATATGCAGTAATTTTCTCTGGTCTGGTAAAGACTCCAAGATGACTATCCCCTGGGTGGCTTGGGATAAGATTGCAAATCCAAAAGAGTGGGGGGGTTGGGGCATAAAAAAACTCTGCCTTTTTTCCACATCACTAGCAGCCAAGTCGGGTTGGAGATTAATCACAGTAAAAAATATTTTGACCTCTGTGGTGAAAATGAAATACATTGACCCTATTCTGGTCGACGACTAGATCTGATTACTAGAAAAATATTTCTACATATTTTCGTCTATATGGAAGGTCACCCTCTCGGCACTGGGTTTAGCGGAGAAAGGACTGGGTTGGAAAATTAGAAATGGGGAGAGATGTCGTATTGGTTTGGACCCCTGGGTGGGTTGTAATAACATATTCTCACTCTCTGATGGCTTAAGAGAGGCCCTCAATGCCTGAGGCAGAAAAAATTTGAATTAGACCAGTGACCCGGTGGGCACTACAATGTGGATCAAGCTTGAAGAGATGCGGATGTGTTGGGTATTGAGGACCATTGGAAGCAAGAGTGGTAGGACTTCATCACTGAATTGGAGCATTCTGATGCTCGTATCAAATACTTGGATGACTCCCTCTATTGGATTCTCTCAAAATTGGACCACTATTCTCCTAAATATGGTTATGCTCGGCTACATGAGCATGGTCAGGTGGAGTGGTGGTATAAGCCTTTATGGAAATTGGGTGGCCCAGCAAAATCAAAGCTCTTTTTCTGGTGCATTCTTTGTTAGGTCCCTATATCACTAGTATAGCCCCTTATTATTGTTAGTTTAAACCCCTTATTGTTATTATTGTACCCTTGTAACCCCCATTTTGTTATTATTGTGCCCTCAAATTATTATTGTTAGGTCGGCTAGGATTACATTATGGCCCCATGGACTCCTATATATAGAAAGGAGGTTTTGTGAATTGTATCATCCAAGAATTGTTCATTTATGTAATGTATTGGAGGTTTCCCCCTCGAAGTGGCTCATTTATAAGGCTTTTATATCTCTTTTCTTCTCTTTTTGAGTTGGTTACACAACATTTGGTATCAGAGCTTTGGGATTCTAGGGTTTCGCTGCTCCAAACAGGTCATCGTGGCATTGTCGCTATAAATTTTTTTTTACGAAGCTTCAGATGCTGAAATTTTTAGGGTGCGAAGCTGAAATCTTGAGGAAGGTTGTCTAAAAATTTCAGATCTTGGTTCGCAATATTTGAGGAGATATCATCTGTGGAAGTTAGGTATTTTTTCAGGCTCATAAACAGGTCATCGTGGCATTTGCGCTATAAATGTTTTTTTACGAAGGGTCAGAGTCTAAAATTCATATGGTGCGAAGCTGAAATCCCGAGGAAATTCATCAAAAAATTTCAGAACTTGGTTCGCAATATTGTTGGAGATATGATCTGTGGAAGGTAGTGCTTTTTCAGGCTCCTGAATTTCATCTCAAAGAGGTGATCGTGGGAAACGTTCAATAACTCTCTCTCTGAAGATTGGATTGGAGTGCCGTCAAAAGTGGTCACAATTTCACAGCCTGTAGTTTCTTCGCTATCAATTTCAGAGACAAAGGACAAAACAGTGACACGTGGCAAGTCGTACAAGTTCGCTCTACTGAACCAGTCCAGAATTAGGTCATTGTGGGAGATTTGACACAACTTTGTCTTGGAGCATCAAAATCAGGTCCGACCTGTGGCATTTGAAAGAAGCTTCAGAGGGCTACTACAGGGCTGAATTTCAGATATCGAAGATTTTCAAGCACAGAGATAATACAATTTCAATATCGAGCTCCTCAAAGCTAGTAAAAGGTGTATTTTTTTTCCGAATTGCATAAGTCTTGTTTGAAGAATCAAGTTGAATTGATTGCAAGGGCCTATTGTAGAATAGATATCAATATTGGAGTCTGAAATGGCCCCTAAAAATAATTCAACACCCATTAAGCCTTTATAAGGCTCTACTATTACTCATGAAGATGAAGAATGGCAACATGACATGTCAAAATTACAAGAGCAAATGCAACAAATTTCGCTCTCGCAAAGAACAACAAAAAATGAAATGGAAGTTTTGAAGAAAGGCATGGAAGTGAAGATGGACGGTTTGAAGAAAGGCATGGAAGTGAATATGGACGGTTTGAAGAAAGGCATGGAAGTGAATATGGACGGTTTGAAGAAAGGCGTGGAAACTAAGATGAATGGTTTGGAAGCTAAGATGGATGGCATGGAAGTCGGCATGGAAGCTAAGATGGATGACATGAAGAATGATCTAAAAGCATACATGGAAGGGTTGATGACAAGCTTAAAACCAGAAATGATTCCTAATGGCGGAAATATAGGAGAAGAACCTCCTGATGAGAACAAAATAAATGTTAATCATGATTCCATAAACTCAAATGTTGGCGGGAAGAACCACCATATTCCAAAAATGGATATGAGGAAGTTTGATGGAAAGGATCCTGTAACATGGATACTACAGATGCAGCAATATTTTGATCTCCATAACGTGCAAAACACACAAAAGGTACGCATTGCAACTTTACATTTAGAACAAAATACATTTGTATGGTATCAATGGCTTTGTTCCCATAAAAAAATTGTCACTTGGTCAATTTTTACGGAGGAAATGATAGCACATTATGAGGATACAAAGAGCAACACCTTCTTTACCCAATTGATAAATCTCAAACAAAAGGGTTTAGTGGGCAGCACATTGAGGACTTCCAAAAATTGAATATAAGGGTAACTGATCTTACAGAGGAACACAGGATTGATCTCTTCCTAGGCACTTTAAAGGATAACATCCAACATGAAGTTCGCGTTTTGGAACCCGATTCATTGGAGAAGGCATTCAGGTTGGCAAGAAAAGTTGAATGTAAAATTATGGCGACAAGGAAGCCTACCACTCAATTCTATAAAGAAGGAAGTGTTTCTACGCCTAGATTTCCACAACCCACAAGGTTGACACCACAACAATTGGAAGAAAAAAGAGCAAAAGGGCTTTGCTACAGTTGTGATAGCAAATACACTAAAGGTCATAAGTGTGCTGAGAAGAAATTATTTTACATAGATTGTGAAGAGGAAGAAGAAAATGAACAAGAAGAGGATAAACACCAGGAACCAACCCTAGAAGAGGAAGAAATGAATCCGACCATATCGTGTAATGCACTGGCAGGAATTACCACTCCTCAAACTCTCAAGATACAAGGACAAATCAAGAAGAAAAGGTAATAGTGTTGATTGATTCAGGTAGCACCCATAATTTTATTCATTGTAAGGTAGCCAAGGAATTAAATTGTTTCCTATACCCAGCACCAGAATGTCAAGTGATGGTTGCAAATGGAGGAACTATAAATTGCTCCTGGAAAATGCCATAATATCAAGCTAACCATGGGGGAATATGTATTGACTAGTCCAATGCTTTCCATTCCTATGGGAGGTGCTGATGTTGTACTAGGAGTACAATGGTTACAATCTTTGGGGATTGTAGCTTTTAATTTTCAAGAACTTTTCTTGAAATTTTTTTCAGAAGGAAAGGAAGTCGAATTACGGGGTATTGAAGGGAAGCCAGGAAGGATAATAAGCTCTAATGTCATGACAAAGCTTCTAAAGAAAGAACAACGAGGCGTAATTGCACAATTATGCTCACTAGAAGTTCCGACATCAAAATCATCTATTTCTGCGGATCTCCAACAAGTCTTGGACAATCATTCCAAGGTGTTTGAAACTCCCAAAGGACTCCCACCTATTCGTGATCATGATCATGCTATTCATTTGATTCCGGGAAGTGTTCCTCCAAACATCAGGCCTTATAGATATCCTTACTTCCAAAAGAGCGAAATTGAACGTATGATTGCAGAAATGTTAGAAGCGGGTATAATTCAACCTAGTCAAAGTTCTTTCTCTGCTCCTGTAGTATTGGTACACAAGAAGGATGGATCATGGCGAATGTGTCCGGATTATAGGGAGCTCAATAAGCTCACCATTAAAGACAATTTTCCCATTCCTGTGATTGATGAATTATTGGATGAATTACATGGAGCAATTTATTTTACCAAGTTGGATCTTCGTTCAGGATATCATCAAATTAGAATGAAGACTGAAGATATTCCAAAAACAACATTTCGAACTCATGAGGGTCATTATGAATTTTGGTCATGCCTTTTGGCCTTACCAATGCACCTTCTACATTTCAAGGGTTGATGAATTCCATTTTCAAACCCTTCCTTAGAAAATTTGTGCTAGTATTTTTTGATGATATACTAATCTACAACAGGTCTTGGAAGGATCATGTTGAACATGTTGACTGGGTGCTCAAACTATTGCAGGAGAAACAATTATATGCAAAAAAGTCCAAATGTTTCTTTGGAGTACAAGAGGTGGAATATCTGGGTCATATTGTATCTCACGAGGGGGTTAAAGTGGACCCTAACAAAATTAAAGCCATTAAGGAATGGAAAGTTCCCACAAGCATAAAGCAGTTGCGAGGATTTCTCGGGTTAACAGGGTATTATCGCAAGTTTGTTAAGAATTATGGGAGAATAGCAGCACCTCTAACAACATTATTGAAGAAAGATGCATTTTCATGGACTCCTCAAGCAACTAAGGCCTTTGAACATCTTAAAGAGGCAATGTGCCTAGCACCGGTCTTAGCTACGCCAGACTTCACAAAAACCTTTATTGTGGAATGTGATGCCTCAGGAAATGGAATTGGTGTTGTTTTAATGCAGGAAGGAAGACCCATTTCTTTTGAAAGTCGTCCAATCAAAGGAAAGTATTTACGTAAACCTATTTATGATAAGTAAATGTTAGCAATACTGCATGCACTAAAGAAATGGAGAACTTACCTAATGGGAAGACACTTTAAGGTAAAAACTGATCATGATAGTCTTAAACACTTTTTGGAACAAAGACTATCTTCAGAAGAGCAACAAAAATGGGTCACAAAGATGTTGGGTTATGACTTTGAAATAATCTACAAAAAAGGAAAGTTTAATGTTGTTGCAGATGCACTCTCAAGAAATAATGAAGAGGTGGAAGCATTTCTTTGTGCCATTTCTATTATCCAACCAGATTGGATAACTGAAGCAAGAGATGAATGGAAGAAGGACAAAGATGTATGGACACTCATTCAAAAGTTGCAGCAAGATCCTAGTACATCCGATACATTTAGTTGGAAAAATGATTCCTTATGGTACAAAGATCGCTTATATCTTTGTAAGAATTCCCAACTAAAACAAAAGATTCTTCTGGAATTGCACACTTCTCCTTTAGGAGGTCACTCAGGATTTTTAAAAACTTACCACAGGGTGAAGAAAGAATTTTTTTGGGATGGCCTTAAATCTGATATTCAAAAGTTTGTGGCGGAATGTTTGGTTTGCCAGCAGAATAAAGTGGAAACAATTAAGACCCTGAGACTTCTACAACCTTTATCCATTCCAAGTCAACGTTGGGAGGAGATTTTAATGGATTTTATCACAGGTTTACCTAAGTCCGAAGGAAAGAGTGTCATCATGGTGGTAGTTGATAGACTTACCAAGTATGCACACTTTTGTGCATTATCTCATCCATTTAAAGCAAGTACACTTGCTACTACATTTATGGACAGAATTCAAAAGCTACATGGAAGCCCAAGGGTTATTGTGAGCGACAGAGATCCCATTTTTACTGGAAATTTTTGGACGGAGTTATTTTCTTGTTTGGGGTACTCAATTAGCTCATAGCTCATCTTATCATCCTCAATCTGATGGTCAAACTGAGATCGTAAATAAATGTTTGGAAGGATATCTTCGTTGTTTTGTATCCGATAAACAAACACAATGGGTCAAGTGGTTACCTCTTGCTGAATGGTGGTATAACACTTCCTTCCATACTGCAGCAAAAATGACCCCATTTATGGCACTTTATGGATATCATCCACCATCCATCACATCATCTTTAAGGGAAATTCGAAGGTTCAAGCAGTGGAAGATCACATCGAGCATCAGCAAGAAGTTCTCCAACTCTTAAAGGATAACCTGAATTTGGCACAAAATCGAATGAAACAACAGGAAGATCAACATCGTAGCGAGAGAAGTTTTGATGTAGGAGATTGGGTATTTTTACGGCTACAACCATACAAACAAATGTCTCTCAAGCAAGCAAAGAAGGATAACAAATTATCGCCAAAGTACTATGGTCCTTACAAGGTTTTGCAAAAGATTGGTACTATGGCATACAAATTGGAGCTTCCTGCTTCTTCGCGAGTACATCCAGTTTTCCATGTTTCATGCTTAAAGAAGGTTATAGGTGAAAATCTTCCAGTTCAAATAGTATTGCCATAACTTGATGGGGAAGGGAAAATCATATTGCAACCTGAAGCAGTCATGGAAAAAAGAACTCGACAACTACGGAATCGATCAATTTCAGAGTATCTCATCAAGTGGAAGAACTTACCCACTGAAGATTCTACATGGGAGGATGAGAATTTTATACAGAAGCACCCGGAGCTACTCAAGTGTTGAGGGCAACACTTTTTTGAAGTAGAGGGGCATGTTAGGTCCCTATATCACTAGTATAGCCCCTTATTATTGTTAGTTTAAACCCCTTATTGTTATTATTGTACCCTTGTAACCCCCATTTTGTTATTATTGTGCCCTTAAATTATTATTGTTAGGTCGGCTAGGATTACATTGTGGCCCACTAGGATTACATTATGGCCCCACGGACTCCTATATATAGAAAGGAGGTTTTGTGAATTGTATCATCCAAGAATTGTTCATTTATGTAATGTATTGGAGGTTGCCCCCTCGAAGTGGCTCATTTCTAAGGCGTTTATATCTCTTTTCTTCTCTTTTTGAGTTGGTTACATCTAAGGCGTTTATATCTCTTTTCTTCTCTTTTTGAGTTGGTTACACAACATTAAGGTTAATGCATGGTTAAGGTTAAGGTCTAGGTTAAGGTTAATGTTAAACTTAAGGTTAATTTTAAGGATAAACAGAAGGTTAACGTTAAGGTCAAGGTTAAGGTTAAGGTTAAGGTATAGGTTAAGGTTAAGCATTTCGTGAAGTTTAAGGTTAAGGTCAAGGTTAAGGTTAGGGTTAAGGGTAAGGTTAAGGTTAAGGTTAAGTTTAGGTTAAGGTTAAACATTAGGTCAAGGTTAAGGTTAAGGTTAATGGTTAAGGTTAAGGTTAAGGTTCAGGTTAAGATTAAGGTTAAGGTTAAGGTTAAAGTTAATGGTAACGTTAAGGTCAAGGTCAAGGTTAAGGTTAAGGTAAGTTTAAGAATTAACCTTAACCTTAAAATTAACCTAAACCTTAATATAACCTTAACCCTAACCTTAACTTTAAACTTAACTAATCCCTTAACCTTAACCCTAACCTAACCTAACCTTAACCTTAACCTTAACCTTAACCTTAACCATCCTTAACCTTAAAATAGCCTTAACTTAAGCTTGAACTTAATATTAACATTAACCTTTGGTTAACGTTAGGTCAAGTTAGTAAGGTTAAGGTTAAGGTATGGTTAAGGTTAATGTTAAGGGTAATGTTAAGGTTAAGGTCAAGTTTAAGGTATAATTTAAGGTAAGATTAAGGTTAGGGTGAGGTTAAGTTAGGGATAAGGTAAGGGTAAGGTTAAGTTAAGGTTAAGGGTAAGTTTAAGGTTAAGGTTAGGGTAAGGTTAAGGTTAATGTTAAGGTTAAGGTTAAGTTTATGTTATGGTTAAGGTTAAGGTTAAGGGTAAGGTTAAGGTCATGTTAAGGTTAAGGTTAAGGGTAAGGGTAAGGTTAAGGGTATAGTTAAGGTTATGGATAAGTTAGATCAAGGTTAAGGTTAGGGTTAAGGTTAAGTTAAGGTTAAGGTTAGGTTTAAGGTTAAGGTTAAATTTAGGTTAAGTTTAATGTTAAGCTTAAATTTAAGGTTAGGTTAGGTTTACGGTTAAGATTAAGGTTAAGGTTAGGTTAAGGTTAACACTGAGGTTATGCTTATGTTATGGCTAAGGTTAAGTTAGGTTAAGGTTAAGGTTAAGGTTAGGTTTAGGTTAATGCTAGGTTAGGTTAAGGTTTAGTTAAGGTTAAACATAAGGTTAAGGTTAAAGTTAGGTTAAGGTTAAAATTAAGATTCAGAGTAACGTTAGGTTAAGGTTAAGGTTAGGGTTAGGCTAAGGTTAGGTTTATGTAAGGTTAAGGTTAGGTTTAGGTTAAGGTTAAGGTTAAGATTTGGTTAAAGTAAGGTTAAGGTTAAGGTTAGGTTAAGGTTAAGGTAAGTTTAAGTTTAGGTTAAGGTTAAGGTTAGGTTAAGGTAAGGTTAATGTTAAGGTTAGGTAATGTAATTTTAATGTTAAGGTTAAGGTTAACACTGAGGTAAGGTTAATGTTAAGGTTAAGGGCAGGTTAAGGTCAGGTTAAGGTAAGGTTAAGGTTAGGGTTAGGTTAAGGTTAAGGTTTAGGTTAAGGTTTGGTAAGGTAAGGTTAATGTTAACACTGAGGTTAGGGTTAGGTTATGGTTATAGTAAGGTTAATGTTAAGGTTAAGGGTAGGTTACGGTTAAGGTTAAGGTTAAGTTTACGGTTAAGGTTAGGTTATAGTTAAGGTTAAGGGTTTAGTTAATATTAAGGGTACTAAGGGGTTAAGGGTTTAGTTAAGGTTAATGTTAAGGATAAGGTTAAATTTAAGGTTAGGGTTAAGGTTAAGGTTAAGGTTAGGTTAAGGGTAAGGATAAGGTTAAGATTAAGGTTATGGTAAGGTTAAATTTTATCTAAACTTTAACCTTAACCTTCACCTTAACCTTACCCCTAACCTTAACCTTAACCTTAACCTTACCCTTAAACTTGAGCTTAACTAAACCTAACCCTAGCCTTAGTGTTTACTTTAACATTAACCTTAACCCTATCCTTACCTTAACCTTAACATTAACCTTAACCTTTAAGGTTAAGGTTAAGATTAATGTTAAGGTTAAGGGTAGTAATATTAACACTAAGGTTAAGGTTACGGTCAAGGTTAAGGTTAAGGTTACAGTTAAGGTTAGGTTAAACTTAAGGTTAAGGGTTTAGTTAAGGTTAAGGTTAAGGTTAAGGATAATGATAAGGTTAAGGTTATGGTTAATGTTAAGGTATATCCTAAGGATAAACTTAAGGTTAGGGTTAAGGTTAAGCTCAAGGTTACATTAAGGGTAAGGATAAGGATAAGGTTAAGGTTACGGTAAGGTTAAGGTTTATCCTAAAATTAACCTTAACCTTAGTTAAGGTTAGGTTAAGGGTAAAGTCAAGGTTAAGTTAAAGGTTAAGGTTAAGGGTAAGGTCAAGGTAAGGGTAAGGTTAAGGTTACCTTAAGGTAAATGTTATGGTTAAGGTTAGGGTTAAGGGTAAAGTCAAGGCTAATTTTAGGTTATGGTTCAAGTTACGTGTTTATTCAGGTTAAGGTTACATTAACGTAAAGGTTATGGTTAAGGTTAGGGTTAAGGGTAAAGTCAAGGTTAAGGTTAAAGTTAAGGGTTTGGTCAAGGTTAGGGTTAGGTTATAGTTAAGTTCAAGGTTAAGGTTAGGTTAAGGTTAAGGTTAAGTTAAGGTTAATGTTAAGGGTTTGGTTAAGGTTAAGGTTATGGTTAAGGTTAAGGTTAAGGTTAGGTAAAGGTTAATGTTAAAGGTAATTTATAGTGAAGGTTAAGGTTAAGACCCGTAACCTTAAACCTTAACCTTAACCTAACCTTAAACTTAAACTTATCTTAACCCTCACCTTGACCTTAACCCTAACCTAACCTAACCTTAACCTTGACTTTACACTTAACCTTACCTTAACCATAACCTTAACCTGAAGTTAACCTTAACCTTACCCTTAACCTTATATTAACCTTACCATAACCATAACCTTAACCTTGACCTTAACTATAACCTAACCCTAACCTTGACCAAACCCTTAACATTAACCTTAACCTTAACCTAACCTTAACCTTAACTAAACCCTTAACCTTAACCTTAAACTTAACATTAAACTTAACCATAACCTTACCCTAACCATAACCTTAACCTTAACCTAACCTTACCCTAACCATAAAATTAACTTTAGCCTTAACCTAAGCTTAACCAAACCCATAACCTTAACCTTAACCTTAACCTAAGCTTAACAAAACCCTTAACCTTTACCTTAACCTTAACCTCATCCTTAACCTAACCTTAACCTTAACTATAACCTAACCATAACCCAACCTTAACTTTACCATTAACCTTCACCTTAACATTAACCTTAAACTTGACCTTAACCTTAACCTAACCTGAACACTAACCTTAACCTTAACCTTATCTTACCCTTAACCTAACCTTAACCTTAACTATAACCTAACCCTAAATTTGACTTTACCTTAACCTAACCTTAACCCTTTAGCCTCAACCTTAACCTTCCCTAACCCTAACCTTACCTAACCCTAACCTAACCCTAATAGTAGCCCCAACCTAACCCTATCCTTGACCAAACCCTTAACCTTAACCTTAACCTTACCCTTAACCTTAACCAAATCCTTAACCTGAACCTTAACCTGAACCTTAACACTAACCTTAACATTAACATAACCTTAACCTTGACTTTACCCTTAACCTTAACCTAACTAAACCTGTAACCTTGACCTTAACCTTAACCTTAATCTAACCTTAACCTTGACCTTAACTATAACCTAATCCTAACTTAACCTTGACTTTAGCCTTAACGTAACCTGAACATTGAATTTACCTAACCAAAGTTAAGGTTAAGGTTACAGTTAAGATAAGGTTAAGGTTAGGTTAAGGTTAAGGTTAAGGTTAAGGGTTTAGTCAGGTTAAGGTTAAGGTTAGGTTAAGGTTAAAAGTTTGGGAAGGTTAAGGTTAAGGGTAAGATAAGGCTAAGGTTAAGGTTAAGGTTAAGGTAAAGGTTAAGGGTAAAGTTAAGGTCAAGTTTAGGGTTATATTATAGTTAAGGTTAAGGTTAGGTTAAGAGTAAATTCAAGGTTAAGGTTAAGGTGAAGGTTAAGGGTAAGGTTAAGGTTAAGGGTTACACTTTGAATTTACCTTTAACTTAACCTTAACCTTCACTATAACCTAACCCTAACCTTGAGCAAACCCTTAACCCAACCTTAACCTTAACCTTCCCATAACCATAACGTTAACCTTAACATTAACCTAACCTTAACCTTAACCTTTACCTTTACCTAAGCTTAACCTTAACCTTAACCTAACCTTAACCTTGAGCTTAATATTAAGGGTTTGGTTAAAGTTAAGGTAAATTCAAGTTTAAGGTTAAGGTTAAGGTTAAGGGGGTAAGGTTAAGGTGAATGTTAAGGTTAGGTTAAGGTTAAGTTAAGGGTAAAGTCAAGGTTAAGGTTAAGTTTATAGTTAAGGTTAAGGTTGAGGTTAAGGTTAAGGTTATAGTTATGTTAAGGTTAAGGTTAAGGTTAAGGGTAAAGATAAGGTTATGGTTAACGTTAAGTTAAGGGTGAAGTCAATGTTAAGGTTGGGATAAGGTTAAGGTTAAGGTTATGGTTAAGGTAAGGTTAAGATAAGGTTAAGGGTAAAGTTAAAGTTAAGGTTAGGTTAAGGTTATGGGTAAGCTAAGGTTAAGTGTAAAGTTAAGGTTCAGTTAAGGTTAAGGTTAAGATAAGTTTAAGGGTAAGTTTAAGGTCAAGGTTAAGGTTAAGGTGAAGGCTAAGGTTAAGGTTAAGGTCAATGGTAAGTTCAAGGTTAAGGTTAAGGATATGGTTATGGGAAGGTTAAGGTTAATTTTATGGTTAGGGGAAGGTTAAGGTTAAGGTTAAGGTTACGGTCAAGGATAGGGGAAGGTTAAGGTTAAGTTAAGGTTAAGGATAAGGTTTGGAAAAGGTTAGGGTTAGGTTATGGTTATGGTTAAGATTAAGTTAAGGGTAAATTCAAGGTTAAGGTTAAGGTTAAGGTTATGGTTATGGGAAGGTTAATGTTAAGGTCAAGGTTAGTTTAAGGTTAAGGTTAAGGTTAAGGGTTTGGTCAAGGTTAGGGCTAGGTTATAGATAAGGTCAAAATCAGGTTAGGTTATAGTTAAATTTAAGGTTAAGGTCAAGGTTAAGGTTAAGTTAAGGTTAAGGTTAAGGTCAAGGTCAAGGTCAAGGTCAAGGTCAAGGTTAAGGATAGGTTAAGGGAAAGGTTAATGTTAGGGCTAGGTTATTATAGTTAAGGTTATGGTTAGGGTAAGGTTAGGGTTAGGTTATAGTTAAGGTTAAGGTTAGGTTAAGGTTAAGGATGGGTTAAGGTTAAGGTTAACGTTATGGTTATGGGAAGGTTAAGGTTAGGTTAAGGTTAAGGTTAAAGTTAAGGTTAAGGTTAAGGTTAAAGTTATGGTTATGGGAAGGTTAAGGTTAGGTTAAGGTTAAGGTTAAGAAGGTTAAGGTTAAATTTAAGGTTAAGTTTAAGGGTTAAGGTTAAGGTTAAGAAGGTTAATGTTAAATTTAATGTTAACCTTGCCCTTAACCTTAACCTTAAATTTAACCCTAAACTTGACTTTACCCTTAACTTAACCTTAACCTTCACTATAATATAACCCTAACCTTGACTAAGCCCTTAACCTTAACCTTAGCCTTACCCTTAACCTTAACCTTAACCTTAACCTTAAAAAACTCGTAACCTTAACCTTAATTACAACCTAACCCTAGCGTTGACCAAACCCTTAACCTTAACCTTAACCTAACTAAACTCGTAACCTTAACCTTAACCTTAACCTTAACTATAACCTAACCCTAACCTTGACCAAACCCTTAACATTAACCTTAACCTTAACCTTAACCTTCCCCTAACCTTAACACTAACCTTAACCTTAACTTAAACCCTTAACCTTAACCTTACTCTCTTAACCTTATTCTTAACCTTAACCTTAACCTTAACTAAAACCTAAACCCTAACCTTGACGAAATTCTTAACCTTAACCTCAACCTTAACCTTTACCCTAAACTTAACCTTAACCTTAACCTTAACTATAACCTAACCCTAACCTTCATCAAACCCTTAACCTTAAATTTACCCTTAAACTAACCTTAACCTTAACTATAACCTAACCCTAACCTTGACCAAACCCTTAACCTTGACCTTAACTTGACCAAACACGTAACCATAAACTTACCCTTACCTTAACCTTAACCTTGCCTTAACCTAAGTTTAACCTTAACCTTCCCCTAACCTTAACCCTAACCTTTCGCCTAACCCTAACCTTGACCAAGCCCTTAACCTTAACATTAACCTTAACCTAACCTTAAACAAACACTTAACCTTAAGCTTAACCTTACCCTTAACCTTCATCTTAACCTTAACCTTAACCTGACTAAACACGTAACCCTTAACCTTAACCTTACCCTTAACCTTCACCTTAACCTTAAACTTGACTTTACCCTTAACCTAACGATAACCTTAAATATAACATAACCCTAAACTTGACCTTAACTTTACCCTTAACCTTGACCTTAACCTTAACTTTAACCTTGACCTTGACCTTAACTAAACCTTAACCTTAACCTTATCTTACCCTTAACCTCACCTTAACTTTAACTATAACCTAACCCTCACCTTAACCTAACCTTAACCTTAAGCTTAAGCTTAACCTAACCTTAACCTTCCCCTAACCTTAACCTTCACTTTACCCTTAACCTAACCTTAACCTTAACTTAACCTAACCTTAACCTTAACCTTAACCAAAGCCTTAACCTTGACTTTAACCTTAACCGTAACCTTAACCTTAACCTAACTAAACCTGTAACCTTAACCTTAACGTAACCTTAACCTTCACCTTATCCTAATCTAACCTCTAACGTTAACCTTGACCTTATCCTAATATAACCTTAACCTTAATGTTAACATAACCCTAACCTTGATCAAACCCTTAACCTTAACTATAACCTAACCCTAACCTTGGCCTTAACTTTATCCTTAACCTTGAACTTAACCTTAACCTAACCTAACCTTAACTATAACCTAACCCTAACCTTGACCTTAGCTTTACCCTTAACTTTGACCTTAACCTTAACCTTTACTTTAAACTTAACCTAACTTGAACCTTGACCTTAACTATAACCTAACCCCAACCTTGACCAAACCTTCACCTTAACCTTAACCTAATATTAACCTTAACCTAACGGTAACCTTAACCTAACCTTAACCTTAACCTTAACCTTATCCTTAGCCTAACCTTAACCTTAACCTTAACCTTAACCTAACCTTAACCTTAACTTTACCCTTAACCTAACCTTAACCTTATCTTAACCTTTACCTTACCCTAACCTTAACCTTAACCTGACTAAACCCGCAACCTTAACCTTACATTAACCTAAATTTAACCTTAACCTTCCCCTAACCTTAACCTTAACCTTAACCTTAACCTAACCTTAACCTTAAACTTACCCTAACCTTACCCTAACCATAACCTTAACTTTACCTATAACCTTACCCTTAACCTAACCTTAACCTTGACCTTGACCAAACCTTTAACCTAACCTTAACCTTAACCTTAACCTAACCCTAACCAAGGTTAAGGTTAAGGTTAAGGTTAGGTTAAGGGTAAAGTTAAGGTTAGCATTAAAGTTTGGTGAAGGTTAGGGTTAGGTTATAGTTAAGGTTAAGATAAGGTTAAGGTTAAGGTTAAGGTTAGTTTAAGGGTAAAGTTAAGGTTGAGGGTAAGGGTAAGGTTAAGGTTAAGGTCAAGGTCAAGATCAAGGTCAAGGTTAAGGTTAAGGTTAGGTTAAGGGTAATGTTAAGGTTAAAGTGAAGGTTAAGGGTAAGTTTAAGGTTAAGGTTATGAGTTTAGTCAGGTTAAGGTTAAGGTTATGAGTTTAGTCAGGTTAAGGTTAAGGTTAATGGTTTGGTAACGATTAGGGTTAGGTTATAGTGAAGGTTAAGGTTAAGTTAAGGGTAAAGTCAAGGTTAAGGTTAGGGTAAGGTCAAGGTTAGGTTAAAGTCAAGGTTAGGGGTAAGGTCAAGGTTAAGGATAAGGTTAAAGTTAAGGTTAAAATTATGGGTTTGGTCTAGGTTAGGGTTAGGTTATAGTTATAGTTAAGGTTAAGGTTAAGGTTAAGGTGAAGCTTAAGGGTAAGGTTAAGGTTAAGATTACGGGTTTTGTCAGGTTAAGGTTAAAGTTAAGGGTTTGGTCAAGGTTACAATTAAGTAAAGGTCAAGGGTAAATTTAAGGTTAAGATTAGGTTAAGGCTAAGGTTAAGGTTAAGAAGGTTAAGGTTAAAGTTAAGGTTAACCTTACCCTTAACCTTAACCTTAAATTTAACCCTAAACTTGACTTTACCCTTAACTTAACCTTAACCTTCACTATAACCTAACCCTAACCTTGACCAAACCCTTAACATTAACCTTAACCTTACCCTTAACCTTAACCTTAACCTTAACCTTACTAAACCCATAACCTTAACCTTAACTACAACCTAACCCTAACGTAGACCAAACCCTTAACCTTAACCTTGAACAAACCCTTAACCTTAACCTTAACCTCACTAAACCTGTAACCTTAACCTTAACCTTAACCTTAACTATAACCTAATCCTAACCTTGACCAAACCCTTAACATTAACCTTAACCTTAACCTTAACCTTCCCGTAACCTTAACCCTAACCTTAACCTTAACCTTAACCCTTAACTTTAACCTTACCCCCTTAACCTTATCCTTAGCCTTAACTAAAACCTAAACCCTAACCTTGACCAAATTCTTAACCTTAACCTTAACCTGAACCTTTACCCTAATATTAACCTTAACCTTAACCTTAACTACAACTTAACCCTAACCTTGATCAAACCCTTAACCTTAAATTTACCCTTAACCTAACCTTAACCTTAACTATAGCCTAACCCTAACCTTGACCAAACCCTTAACCTTAACCTTAATCTGACTAAACATGTAGCCTTAAACTTAACCTTACCTTAACCTTAACGTTGCCTTAACCTAAATTTAACCTTAACCTTCCCCTAACCTTAACCCTAACCTTACCCCTAACCTTAACCTGTACAAGGCCCTTAACCTTGACGTTAACCTTAACCTAACCTTAACCAAAACCTTAACGTTAACCTTAACCTTACCCTTAACCTTCACCTTAACCTTAACCTTAACCTTAACCTGACTAAACTCGTAACCCTTAACCTTCACCTTCACCTTAAACTTGACTTTACCCTTAACCTAACTTTAACGTCAAATATAACCTAACCCTAACCTTTACCTTAACTTTACCCTTAACCTTGAACTTAACCTTAACCTTAACCTTGACCTTGACCTTAACCTTGACCTTGACCTTAACCGAACCTTAACCTTAACCTTAACCTTAACCTTATCTTACCTTTAACCTAACCTTAACTTTAACTATAACCTAACCCTCACCTTAACCTAACCTTAACCTTAACCTTAACCTTAACCTAACCTTAACTTTCCCCTAACCTTAACCCTAACCTTAACATTAAATTTACCCTTAACCTAACCTTAACCTTAACTTTAACCTTAACTTAACCTAACCTTAACCTTAACCTTAACCAAACCCTTAACCTTGACTCTAACCTTAACTGTAACCTTAACCTTAACCTAACTAAACCTGTAACCTTAACCTTAACCTAACTGTTAGTCACCCATAATTCTGATGATATCCAAAGATGACTAAATTACCAATCCTAGATTTCTAGAAATAACATTTCAGACAAACATTATCAATTCTAGAAACCTCACTGCCTTCATCATTTTGAGTCTATCAATTCACTAAAAAATATTCATCCATGCCTCGTAAAAATTTATCTGGTTGTTTTAAAGAAGAAGGTTCATTTCAGGTTGTTTTATCCCTGTTTTTAGTCCATTTCCCTCTAAAAATAGCCCTCTTTTCCCCTTATTTATCTTTCATTTTCCTCTAAAAACCCCACTCTTTCCTTCACTAAAACTCCTCATTTTTCCCTAAGAAACCCCCTAAACCATTAAACTCACTCTGTTATGGTTTAAATCACTCCTTTTAACCTATCGGAATTCCTAATTTGGCTTAAAAACCCCATTTTTAGCCAAAAATGCATCTTTTCTTAGAAATAAGGGTTTAATCCCCTGAGGGCTTAAACTCTTCAGTCCCTTTCCTCCATGTGTCCAAGCGCTCGAATCAAGCGCTTAAAATTTTCTCCCCCTACCTTGTTTGACCTCTCTCCGCACCTTCTTAAGCCCTTAGCACTTTTTAGTCTTCATCCCCGATCCTCCTTTTATCCACAGGACCACGCCCCAGCCTTCTTCCTTTTTCTTTCCCCTTGTGCTTTGTATTCCCTTGGTTGATCCCTACCGTAGATCTCATGATCTAACGGCTCTGCAATCCCCTCTCAACCTCCCTCCTCCCGACCAAAACTTAACCATTCCCCACCTTACCACTCCATGGGGTGATCTCCACCGTGGATCTTCATGATCCAACAACCACCATTTCTCTCACTTTTTACCCCACCCCTATCCGTTCATTTCTTCAGATCAATCCCGACCACAAATTTTAACAGATCCAACAGTTCTCATCAAACTTGAAAACCCAACGTCACCGCCGGTCCCACTACCCACTACTCTGCTCGTCGACCAATCCATTCTTGCCCCCTGTCTACCACTGACACTCTCGCCCGTGCACCTTTCCATTGCGATCCTCTCTGCACCATCAGATCTGCCCCTTCTGATCTGATAGTTCACAAATGATATCACACAATTTTCATTCCCAGGTTTTAACAACCAAAATTTATGCGAGACCGGTGGTTTCGTTGCGGACAGGTGTCACTCAATGTATGGAATTGCGTTCATTTGTGATAATACCACTTACTGCCTTTTGGAAACGCAGAAACCACCTGTGATTTTCCATGACCACCCATCCTATTTTTTGCGCCAATGAACTTTTAAACCGTTTTTCGCAATTTGATCGCCTCACCGCCATAAAAATCTCTCCTCCGCCTGCATATCTGCTTCCACCTAGCTCCTCCTCCCCCACACAACCTCTGTTAGCAGTTAAACCAAATTGCAGGGTTTCTTGACATTTGATGTTTTGTTTGTAGGGTTTTAAAAGGTGTTTAGAATATTAAAAGGACCCCCCCATAGCCGGACCATTAGCGGAAGACTCCCAGTTCGATGACCCTTGGGATTTAAAATGTAAAGATGGATTTGCTATGGGTTTTACCCATTTTGTTGATTCCCATTTGCACTAGTGAGGAAAATAAAAACCCTTAAACACATTAAAAACCTCCTGTCCATAACAAAGTAGCAAAACAGTGAAGACAAAGGTTAAGGAACGAAAGATTGAAGCAGTTCTGGTGTTCAAGATGAAGAGTTAAAGGATAAAAAAGTTTAAACTTACAATTTGAGGGCTTATACACAATATAAAGTGTTAAATATCAAAGGCCAAGGATTAAGAGCTTAACCCTGTAAAAGAAGACCGAAAACCAACAAAAGGGGATATATGACAGTGAACAAAATCAGTAAAGTGACAAATTGAAGACCAAAGAGGGCATGATCAGCCTCAAAAACACAAAATCAATGTCAGAACAGAGTATCAAGGTATACAGAGACAGACAAGAGTGTTAAGGGTTTTAATTAGCAGATCAAGGCTAAAAGAGTCTTAAAACAAAGTTAACTGATGAAACAAAAGCAGATTAGAACTAAGGAGCAGTTTTAAGATTAGATAAAAAAGACTTAGGCCTAAAGACAACCTCAAATACATCAAAGGAGCAGCGATTTACTTAATAAATCAAAATTGACACCTTTTTACTTACTTTATGTTTGTGCTCAACCTAGTCTCCTAAATTGAGTTCATTAATTGTCAACCAGGGTTGGTAAACTGCTGAAGTGTGGTGCACTATATGTGCCTTGGTATTTGTTTCTTACCACGTTGTGTTTAGTGTTTTCTGATGTTTTGGTTTTATGGTTTTATGTTTGGAAAGGGAAGGAACTAAATGCTGGTGGAAAGAAGCTACTGGTTAAAAACAGAGTGAAGCCTAAATTATGGATGACAAATAACAGATGCAAATACTGAAACAAAACAAAGCCTGAATTATGGCTAGCAAATTACAAAGCTTGATAATGACTTCAAGAAAATAAATCACAACATGAGCTTAACTTGTCCAATTCATTCATTAAATATGTTTTGGAAGAGCTTGAGAAATGGGCAGCTAAGTGTAAATGAAATTTTCCTAACTAAACAATCAAACAATCAACTTACAATGTTACAACATCTCATCCATGATTAAAGGTCTATTGAAATATATTTGGAAAAGAATATTTGTGGCACCATAAGATTTCTATTCTAAACTAGCTTCTAATTCTGTCCTGCAACTCAAATTAACACCACTAGGCCTCACTCAGAAGTTATAGGTTTCCTTTTTAGAATGGTATTTTCAGAAAAGGCTTGTTTGTGAAATGGTAAAAAGGTTGCAAAATACTCTAGGTCTTAAACTGATACTAGCTCCTGTCCAAATGATTGTATAGTAATATAAGGTTAGATCAAAAGAAGTTTTGTAAATAATGAAGACCATGGTATTTAAATTTAACAACTAATACAATTTGAAATGCAATGGATGGCAACTACACTGGAATGTTAACACAATGAGCTAAGCTAAGACTAAACTAGGGTACTACTAGTCTACAGTGAACAGTGTTAAATTGAAAGCCATTATCAAGCTGAAAATGAAATGACAGCACTGAACCACATGCATTCTACCTCCGGAGTGCTATGACTAAGTTATCATGCAACTAACCTAAGGAATTCTACAGTTCATCCCGTTCAGTATGAATGCTGTTTTGGAAGAGTTTGTGAGAACGAGTATGGCTGTATCATTCAAAGCAATTGAACATAAACACAAGAGTGAAAGAAAATACAACTAAAGTCCAAGACACCACAGCTACTTCTTACTCATTGTTATGATATTTTGGAAGAGCTTTGTAAGGGTAAGATTGGCTATGCCACTTGGTGTAAACTAACAACTAAAACCTACAATACCACAATTATACCTTATTCATCATAATGATATTTTGGAAAATTTTATTAGAGTAAGTTTTAACTGTGATAAGTAAAAAAAGTAAATGCAGCTAAAACCTACACTATCACAGTTGTACCTCATTCTTCATAATGATATTTTGGAAGAGTTGATTAGAGTAAGTTTGGCTGTGATAGTAAAAATAAACAAATATGAACATAAGCTAAAATAAAAGCGAAACTAAAATACTTATCTACTGTATAAACAAGGCCGCTCAGGAGGCAGGGGCCCTCTACCACTAGAGTAGCACGAAATCTAGTTCAGAATCAACTCAATGCTTTCAAAGAAATACTGCTTCTTTCATTAAAGAGGAATCACCTCAAAACAAAGTATTCACGGAATTCAAAGATCTAGCGGTCAACCATAAAATCTAACCAAAATCTAACCTCTGTCTCTTGGTTTCCCGAGCATATTTATAGCAAACTTACATAACAGAACTTGAGATAATACGAGGATTATTGCTTTCCTAATAGAAACTAAACTAGGACTCTGATCATGATCATGTAACAGAATCTGGACTGTCCTTATTCTATTAGGAGTCTACCTCATAGTTTGAGTTTCCACGTGCTTAACCACGTACAGAATTCCGTTCAATCTCCATGGAGGGCAACAAACGATGAGGACATGACGTGGAATACACCCATGTGTGCTTTTCTCCAAGATGCCATCTGGAACCTGTATAAACATGAAGTTGGCTGTCGAATTGGCAACTAGCTACAGAATGTCTGCATTCTGTAGCTAATTTCAGTTCAAAAAGTACTACAATGACACAATCACAAAAACATAGCAAGTTAGCCACAATATTCATTCTTAAAGCAATTTTAACTAATTTCATTAATCATTTGAGCCTGGAATTAATAATGGATAAAAGAAATGGAGTGGAATGTGGTGGAAGAAAGAACATTTTTTGGAGCTCAACATACCCCCACTGCTAGATCCTTGCATGTCCCCATGCAACTATTCCATGAACTCAGAGGCCTCTGCAAGAACATCCAATCCTCTTCTTCTGCTTTGTCTGGTAGTTAAAGGCCTTCTGGGCTTCCTGATGACTAACTTGAACCTTAAATTGGTAAGTGCCCTGATTAACTTTTTGTTCCTCTTTTTCAAATTTTCATTAGCCTTTTCCACTTTGTCCATTTGTAGAGACAGGGTTGAGTTCATACTGGTTTTTAGTTTAACTTGTTCCCTCAGAATATCATTCTCAGTCCTGATATGTCTATTAAGTATTTCCAGCTCGTACCTATCTCGTCTTAACACATCTATTTCAGACAGTGGAGGACTAGGGGTTCTGTCTCTACTCTCTGAAGCTTTCCTCTCCAATGTTTCAACATAGTTGTAAATTTCTTGTTGTGCAGGATCAATTTCTGGAACTTCCTCATCAAAATCCTCCTCAGTAGGAGTTTCTTCATCTTCTATGTTTATAACCCCAGTTTGTTTAACTTTTGTTTTCTTTAGTATGCCCCTTAGTCTGTGGCTCCTCCTCGGTTGAGATGGTCCTTCTCCTTTTTCTCTGGCAACTTTTCTTATGATTCTCTTTTTCTTAAGTTGCTTCTTAATCTGAACTAATTTTTCAGAGATCATTTCTTCACTACTTTCTTGTATTGTTTTGTCAGTTTCAGTTTTGGAGGATTTCCATCTTTTGCTTCTTTTTGTAGGTTGATGTTCAGGTGAAGGCTCTTTTGGTTCCTCAAAGTGATTTCTCACCAAGAAGTTATCCCAATTATCCCCTATTTTTCTTAAATGATGTTCAATCAAAATCTTGACTAAACCATGGTGGTATAAGGTTGTCTCCAGAAATTGAATTCTTTTTTGGACACTTGAAGCCATTTTCCTTAAACTTTGAAGCAAGAAATAGGGAAAATTAAGCTCATCTTCTAGGAAATGCATTATCAACCTAATATGGTAAACATAGAAAGTACCATATCTACCTTCACAAGTTATAAATTTTTGTAGGATAAGCAACATGTTTCTTCATTTGTTCTTTAATGCAAAACTAGGGATACCCTTTTTAAACATAGTGACATCCATACCTGGTGACTTGAGTATCTGCTTCCATGATTCGTTATGCAATTCTCTATTCTTAAACCATCTTTCTCCTTGTCTAAGCAGTCATGTTGCTTCTGCAATAAAAACCTCTGTGACCATGAATTTAATATCTCCAACTTCAACCTCGGCTCATTTGAATGACCTTGAAAAAGTTTTAATAACCTCTTTGTGGGAGCCACTAAATTTTTCAAGGAATTGCAGCCATCCTGCTTGTTGCAAAATTTCTCGAATTTGGGGATAGCCTTCTAAGTATTTAGTGCCAAATGGTTCTGTTCTCACGATGAGGCCCATAACTCTTCTTCAATCTTCAATTCACCAGCCTTCTGCTCATGGTGAGAATGGTTGTTAACAAGTTGTTTTTTCTCCCCAAATATTTCCTCTGTTTCACGGTGACAACGGTTGTTACAGAGATACCTCTGTTCTACAGAATGAAATGGTTAAGAGTCGGCTACGGAAAAGAGTGGTAAGGAATGGTTATGGAATGAATTAATGAAGTGAGGTGAAGAAAACGAATCAATGAGTGAAAAGACCGCGGAGCTATTTCAAAAATCATCATTAAATGCTTAGTGACGTGATTAATCCAATCACTTCAGCACTTTAACCGTTTAGAGATTTTTTTTAAATGATGATCGGATATGGGTTTTGGAATGGTGAAATAGAATAATTTTTATCCAAAGTTTTGTGGAAGGTTTATTCGGCATGATCAATAAAATTAATCAAAACAACTTTTTCGAATTATTCATAGCTAAACTGTACTAAATTTTTTCATGATGTGACATTATAATTACTTCATACCTTTGCCTTTACTTTGATTTTCTTGTGATCTTCATATGCTTTGTTTTCCTTGAAAATCATTAATTTTTGAGTCTTCATAACCTTCTTTTTCATGGATGTTGCAGGATCATTTTGTTGCAAATCAAATATTTGCTGGTCAGTGCCTTTAGGATCTGTAGCTGCAGAATGTCTGTCTGGTTGCAGAAAGTCTGATTAGCTGCAGAATGTCTGTTTCATTGCAGAATGTACCTGTAGAGAACTTGAATCATGGAATGGAGTGGTTTGGAATGTAAGTGAAATGTTGTATCGAATAAGTGAAGATGGATGATGAAATATGGTATAATGGGATGTGTATGAAGTGAATGATGGAGTGGGATGGATTAAAATTTATGGAATGGAGTGAAAAAGTACCCTGCAATTTTCTGCTGTGTATTATTCAATTGCAGAAAAACATCAAATTTTAAATTCTCGAATGGAAATGAGTTGGATGAAGTATGGAATGAGATGAATGAAATATGGAATGAAGTGAAGTATGAATGAATGAATGAGATGGAGTATGGATGAATGAGTAAATGGAATGAAATGAAATGAGATGGATCATAAGTGAAATGAATCTGAACTTATGATTTTGTAACAGATGCTTGCAGAAACAAAATGGAAAAGTTAGAGTGTCAGAAAGATTCTGATTTTCACCCTATATTTTCTGTATAAAGATGCCAATCATTGATTGGTTTTCATGTTTATACTTTATTATTATTATTATTATTATTATTATTATTTTCAATAAAATGACTTCAGAAAATTCAATGAAGTTGACGAAGAAGAAATATTCTTCTTCATTAACTTCACATCATTGTTTTCCTGGAACTTTGTAATAAATTCTTCCCTTGAGAGTGGTTTGTGATATAGCTTCAATCTATGACCATTCACAAGAAAAGTAACCTCTTCTTCATCTATTTTCCTAATTCTTACTGCTCCATTGTCAAAAAATTTAACAACTTTATATGGCCCAAGCCAATGTGTTTGAAATTTACCTTGAAAATCCTTGAATTTTGAATCAAACAAGAGAGCCCAGTCACCTTCTTTGAACTTCTTCTCTTTGATGTACTTGTCATGCCATCTAGTCCTTTGCTGTTGGAATAGACTTTTTTTTGGAACTGCATCTTGTCTGATCTCATCCAATTCATTAATCTGCTCCAATCTATGCTTTTGTGCCTCTGATAGATCAAGCCCTAGCTGAACTACCATTTTGAAAGTTTGAATCTGGAACTCTATGGGAAACAAAACTTGCTATCCATAAACAATTTCATAAGGAGTATGGTTTGTTGTGCTTCTCCATGTAGTTCTATAGGCCCACAAGGCTTCAGGAAGCCTATCTACCCAATATTTTCTATGTAAATGGATAGTCTTTGTTAGGATCCCTTCAATAACCTTATTAGTAGATTCCACTTGACCATTTGCGTGTGGATGATAAGGAGTAGATTTTCTATTCCTGATTTTGTACCTCTCCATAATTTGTTCCACTAGCCTCGATGTGAATTGAGCTCCTTGATCTGTAACAATTTCCCTTGGGACACCAAAACGAGTAAAAATATCCTCAAAAATAAAATTAATTACAGATGCTTCATTAGAAAAAAGTAATGGCTTGGCCTCTACCCATTTGGTAACATAATCAGTGTAAACTAATATATATCTCTTTTGTCTTGATGGAGGACTAATAGGTCCTACAAAATCCAAAGCCAATTTTTCAAAAGGTTCAATATGTACCTGAGGTTGTAATGGCATCTCACCTGAAGGAGAAGGTTTCCCTACCCTTTGGCAACTGTCACACCTTTTGACATACTCTTTAGCATCTTTAAACAAAGATGGCCAATAATATCCTAAATTAAGGATCTTATAGGCTGTCCTCTTATCAGCAAAGTGTCCGCCACAAGGTTCATCATGACATGCTTTGAGAATCTTAGGCATCTCATCTTCCCGAACACATCTCCTAATGATCAAATCTGGACCTGTCTTGTACAACTCATTAGCAACCCATGAATATTTTGCACTATCATAAATGATTTTTATTTTATCTCTTGCATTCATTATTGAAGAAAATTTTCCTGAAACTAAATAATTAGCAATGTCAGCAAACCAAGGAGTTTGAGTAGAAATTGCAAAAAGATATTCATCAGGAAATTGATCTTCAACTGGAGTGTCATCTTTGATGTTTTGGAGTCTATATAGGAAATCAGCTACTGTGTTTTGTTTTCCAGGCCTATCTAGAATGGTAATGTTGAATTCTTGTAAAAGCAATAACCATCTTATGACTCTGCCATTAGTAATTGATTTGTTCACTAAATATCTAATTGCAGAGTGATCTTTGTGAACAACAGTTTCATAGCCTATTATATAATTTCTGAATTTGTTTATGGCATGAACAACAACTAAAAAATCTTTTTCAGTTACAATACAGTTTAACTCTGAAGGAGTCAAATTTTTACTGGTATAGTAGATGGAATAAGGAATCAGGTCTTTTTGTCCCAATACTGCTCCTAGAGCTGTATCTGAGGTATCTGTTGAAATATGAAAAGGTAACTTCCAGTTAGGTCCCCTTAAAATAGGTGCTTCAGAAATTTTTGTTTTCAGGGTCTCAAAGGCTAACTGGCAATCAGAATTCCATTTGAATTCACAGTCTTTGGTAAGCAATTTAAAGAGTGGAGATGCTATCTTGGTGAAGTTTTCTATAAACCTCCAATAATATCCTGTAAATCCTAGAAAACTCCTAACATCTTTTTGAAAACTTGGAATAGATAAGTTAGAGATGACTTCAACTTTTGACTCATCAACTCTAATCCCATCCCCTGAAATATGATGCCCCAAAAAAATACCTTCAGTAAACATCATGAAAAAATTCTCATGACTAAGTGAAAGATTTGCTTCTTGAAATCTCTTTAAAACTTTTTCCAAGTTTGCTAAAGCTTCTTCAAATGTGTTTCCATAAACTGTGAAATCATCCATATATACCTCTACACAATCATGTATTATATCTGAAAAAATTCCTAATACTGCCCTTTGCAGGTGCATTACATAATCCAAATGGCAATACTCGGTAAGCATAAGTACCCCAAGGACATGTAAATGTGGTTTTGTCTTGGTCCTCAAATGCCACTTGAATTTTATTATAACCACTAAACCCATCTAGAAATGAGAAGTACTTTTTGCCAGCTAATGTATCTAACACTTGATCTATGAAAGGTAAGGGAAAATGATATTTAAGAGTAGCTTTGTTTAATTCTCGGTAGTCAATACATACCCTCCACTTACCATTTTTCTTTCGCACAATTACCAAAGGAGAAACCCACTGACTATCTGAAATAGGATAAATGAAATTGACATTCAACAATTTCTGCAATTCTTCTTTAACAATCTCCCTAAGATTTGGATTCATCCTTCTTTGAGGTTTTCTGATTGGTTTACAATTTTCCTCTATATAGATGTGATGAGTGCAAGTCTTAGGACTTATCCCTTTCATATCAGTGTACTCCCATGCATATGCAGAATAATGTCTCTGTAATATCTTGACTAACTCTTCTTGTTGAGATTTTTCTAGGTTCTTGTTTATGTTTAAAGATTTGCCTGGAAATATATCATTTGTAGAGCTGCCAAATTTATCCATGGAATGAAGAGACATTTGTCTTGATGAAAAAAACTAAATGTTGGATTCTTCTTGAAATGGTTCATGTTTATGTTCTGAAGAGGATTCAAAGTTTTTTAAAGTATTCAGAATTTGACTATCTTCACTAATTTCTGAAATTGTGAAGAGAGGTTGTAAGTCTTATTCATCCTCTATCCATTGAGTATCATATAAATCTGTAATTGTCCTTTCTGGAGGATAAAAAGTGAATTTATTAGTTGAATTACCATCAGAGATGTACATATCACCAGATCTACAACTAATGAAAGCATCAGCTGTAGCTAACCAAGGTCTTCCTAATATAATAGGGTGTCCTCCTAGATCATTCTTAGGAGTTAGGATCATGAAATCCACAGGGTACTCCCAAGAATCTAGGGACACTGGAATATCTTCTATCACCCCATCAGGTTTAATCACAGATCTGTCTGCTAATTGTAATAATGTGGGTGTAAAGAGAAGATTAGGAAGTTTCAGTTTATCCATGATTTGTCTACTCATGATATTGATTGCTGCTCCTAAATCAATGAGTGTGTTTTGGATCTCGATTCCATTGATTTGAATTTTAACAATTGGATTTCCTGGGTCTAGATACTTTGGAATAGCAATCTTACCCATCATAATGTCTGCTATTTTTCCTGCCAGTTGAATTTTCTTTGTCTCTCTTATTCTTTTTCTTGTTTTCTTCATGCTCAACTCCTTTATTGTCTTTGCTAAAATTGGGGTTTCCTTGATGGCTTGTAATAATGGAATATTAATGCAAACATTTCTTAGCTCATCTAGGAAATCATAATTAGGCACCATAAATTGTTTTTCTACACCTCTATCAATTTGTAATCTTTCTCGAAAGGGAGGTGTAGGAGTGGATGTTGATGGCTGCTCTAATACAGTAGTTGAAATTATTGGTTCTTTTTGTTTTGATTTTTCAATGTTTGGGTCCTGAAAAGATGTGTCTTCTTCAAGACTTTTATTTTCTCGTAGAGAATCTTCCTCAGAGTTGTCTTGTTCTTGTATAATCACAGAAGGTTTCCTCTTTTCAAGTATTCTTCTAGACCTAAGTTGAACATCACTAAGGTCTAGAGGAGTAATTAAATAAGTTGGAAACTGTTGGCCTTCTATCATATATGTATTATGAAGATTTCTATTGTTGGGGTTTGGTATGGGTTGAGCAGGAAACTGATTTGATTTATGAGGAAATGGTAATGGAAGTGGTTGATTTTGATGTTGCGAATTTTGAGGATTTTGTTGACGATTTTGTTGTTGAGGAAAATGTGGATATGGCGGATAGGATGGTGGATACTGATAGTACTGAGAGTATCTTCCATAGGGATTTTGTGCCCCTTGTGCCCAATCTTGAGATTGATTTTGAAATTGGGGCCAAGGTTGCTGCCAAGAATTCCAATTTGGTGGAGGTTGATTATACATTTGATCACGAAATCCTTGTGTTTGAGGTCCTTGCCAAGGCCTTCTAGAGACAAAATTGAGAGATTCTGTGGAACTTGTAGGAATTTCCTCTTGAAATACAGCTTTAAGACCAGGAAGTGAAGGAAAACTCTTGGTCTCATGTTTTTTTGAACAAATGACACAGGTCTCTACAAATTTTGCATCCAAAGGACACTCTCTTAAGGCATGCTTCTTTCTACATCTGGGACAAAAGATTGCTAAAGCATCAGATTTAGCTTTTTGTTTGTTTTGTAACTTAAGGGTGTCTATTTGTTCACTAAGACTCCCTAAGATATCATATTTGAATTCATCAAGCATATGCCCTATCTTTGCCCTACTTACTATCCCAGAAGTAGACTTACTTACCCTTGCAAGAGCAGGGTCTCTTGGGCCTTTTATAGTTTTAGATTTCCCTCTTGAAAGGTTGATACATAACTCAACTATCTTAGGTAATGTGAGCTGAGATATATCCCCTTTTCCCATCATGTTAAGGATATCCAACCATTCATCCCTAATTTTTTTCAACAAGAGAGATTTTGAGGTGTCTTGATCTAAGTTTTCCATTTTTTCTCTTTTGATGTTGTAATGAAATCTCTCCAACAAATCTTCCAAGTTTTCATCTTATTTTTGTAACATCTTAAACACTTCCTCCTTATGATTGACTGGCATACAATAATCCAAATACCTCTCTAGAAATGCTTGTTTCATGTCTTCCCATGTCCTAATATAACTATTGATCAAACTCATAAACCACTTCAATGCTAATCCTTTCAATGTTGAAGGAAATAGTTTAAGTTTTTAAGGATCTTGTAATTAGTCATAAGTTCTACATAGGACTTCAAATTCAAATAGGAAGGTTTCGGGATCTTCAGTTTTAATTCCATAGAAGTTTGGAAGGACAGAGGGTGAAATTTTTTTCATGGTTGTATTAGTTTCTTCATCTACTATAGGAAACCCAAAAGAGCTTCCCATCTCTCTTCTACCTCTTCCTCTACCTCCTTCACCTTCTACACCTCTACCTCCTTCTCCTCTACCTCTACCTCTACCTCCTCCAAATAATGTGTGTCTTCCATTAAAGACTCCTCCTCCCCCTTCTTCTGCCATAGTTGATTCTTCTGAGGTAGTGGAAAAGTTTGTGTCTCTAACAGAGGTCCTTGAATCCTCTTCTAAGGCAGGTTCAATGGAAGGTCTTTCTAATGGAATATCTGATCTTAAGTCCTCTGGGAATCTAGGATCAGTAAAGGATGGATTATGGGTCTAAGTTTGAGGTGTACTAGCTCTTGGTCTAGATGAAACAAGTGGTGTTCTAGGGATCAAGCTTCTGCTGCTACTTCTTATGAATCTACCCCTTGAATCTCTCTCTCTACGCATATAAATGTTTTTGGGAGTTAAGCTTGAGCTACCTAGTTGTGATAGCAAATACACCAAAGGTCATAAGTGTCTTTGAAAAGAAATTATCTTAACATACACATACAACGTAACCACAACCAAATGGGTCCTTAACTTAACCTTATTGTGACCTTAACCTTAACCTAATCGTATCCTTAACTTAATCTTAACCTTAACCTTGACCTTAACCTTTACCTTGACCTTAACCTAACCTTAACCTTAACCGAAGCTTGACATTAGCTATAACCTAACCCTAACCTTAACCTTAAGCTAACCTTAACCTTGACCTTAACTATAACCTAACCTTAACCTTGACCTTAACTATAACGTAACCTTAACCTTGACCAAACCCTTAACATAACCTTAACCTTGACCGTAACCTTACCCTTAAAATTAAGCTTAAACTTAACTTTACCCTTACCCTTAACCTTAACCTTAAACTAACCTTAACCTTGACCTTGACCTTGACCTTAACCTTAACCTTACCTTAACCTAACTTTAACCTTAACCTTAACCTTAACCTTAACTTTACCCTTAACCTAACCTTAAGGGTTTAGCTATGTTAAGGTTAGGTTAAGGTTAAGGTTAAGGTTAGGGGTTTGGTTAAGGGTAGGTTAAGGTTAAGGTTAAGGTTAAGGATTTGGTCAAGGTTAGGGTTAGGTTATAGCTAAGGTTAAGGTCAAGGTCAAGGTTAAGTGGTTAAGGTAAAGTTAAGGATAAGGTTAAGGGGTTAAGGTAACCTTGACCTTAACCAAACCTGAACCTTAACCAAAACCTTAACCTTAACCTTAACCTTACCCTTAACCTTGAACTTAACCTTAACTTAACCTAAACATTAACCTTAACCTTACTCTTAAGGTTAAGGTCAAGGTTATGGTTAAGGTCAAGGTTAAGGTTAGGGTAAATGTTAAGGTTAGGTTAAGTTTAGGTTAAGGTTTGGTCAAGGTTAGGGTTAGGTTAAGGTTAAGGTTAAGGTTAAGGTTAGGTTAAGGTTGTGGTTAAGGTTAAAGTAATGTTATAGTTAAGGTTAAGGATAAATCCAAGGTAAAGATTACGTTAAAGGTAAACTCAAGGTTAAGGTTAGGTTAAGGGTAAGTTTAAGGTTAAGGGTAGGCTTAGGTTAAGGGTGAAGTTAAGGTTAAGGTTAGGTTAAGGTTAAGGTTAAGGTTAAGTTAAGGTTAGGTTAAGGTTAAGGTTAAGGTT
Organism: Pinus albicaulis; assembly: GCA_034641835.2. Classification (NCBI taxonomy): domain Eukaryota; kingdom Viridiplantae; phylum Streptophyta; class Pinopsida; order Pinales; family Pinaceae; genus Pinus; species Pinus albicaulis. Next base: position 60,364 of record JAXQQM020065011.1, read on the forward strand.
AGGGTAATTTTAAGATTAAGGTTAAGTTTAAGTGTTTGGTCAAGATTAGGGTTAGGTTATAGTTAAGGTCAAGGTTAAGGTTAGGTTATGGTTAAGCTTAAGGTTAGGTTAAGGTTAAGGTTAAGGTTTGGTCAAGGTTAGGGTTAAATTATAGTTAAGGTCAAGGTTAGGTTAAGGTTAAGGTTAGGTACAGGTTAAGGTTAACGTTAATATTAAGGTTTTGGTTAAGGTTAGGGTTAGGTTAAGGATAAAGTTAAGGTTAAGGTTAGGTTAAGGTTAAGGTCAAGGTTAAGGGTAAAGTTAAGGTGAGGTTAGGTGTAGGTTATAGTTAAGGTGAAGGATTTGATCAAGCTTAGGGTTAAGGTGAAGGTTAAGGTTAAGGTTAGGTTAGGATAAGGTGAAGGTTAAGGTTAGGTTAAGGTTAAGGTTACAGGTTTAGTTATGTTAAGGTTAAGGTTATGTTTAAGGTTAAAGTCAAGGTTAAGGGTTTGGTTAAGGTTAAGGTTAAGGTTAGGTTAACTTAAGGTTAAATTTAAGGTTAAGGTTACGTTAAGGGTAAATTTATGGTTAAGGTAAGGGGTTAAGGTAACCTTAACCTTAACCAAACCTTAACTGTAACCTTATCCTTAACCAAAACATTAACCTTAACCTTAACCTTAACCTTAACATTACCCTTAAACTTGAAATTAACCTTAAGCTAAACATTAATCTTAACCTTACCCTTAAGGTTAAGGTTAAGGTTTGGGTTAAGGTTACAGTTAGGTTAATTTTAGGTTAAGGTTTCGTCAAGGTTAGGGTTAGGTTAAGGTTAAGGTTAAGATTAGGTTAAGGTTATGGTTAAGGTTAAAGTTAGGTTATAGCTAAGGTTAAGGGTAAAGTCAAGGTTAAGATTATGTTAAAGGTAAACTCAAGGTTAAGGTTAGCTTAAGGGTAAGGTTAAGGGTAAGGTTAAGGTTAGGTTAAGGTTAAGGTTATGGTTAAGCTTAGGTTAAGGGTAAAGTTAAGGTTAAGGTTAGGTTAAGGTCAAGGTCAAGGGTTAAGGTTAAGGTTAAGGTTAAGGTTAGGTTAAGGGTAAAGTTAAGGGTAGGGTTAGGTTAAGGTTAAGTTTATGGTTAGGCTAAGGAAAATGTTAAGGTTAAGGTTAAGGTTAGGGTTAAGGTTAGGTAAGGTTATGGTTAGGTTAAGGTTAAGATTAGGTTAAGGTTAAGGTTAGGGTTTGGTCAAAGTTAGGGTTAGGTTATAGTTAAGGTCAAGGTTAAGGTTAGGTTAAGGGTAAAGTAAAGGTTAAGGTTAAGGTCAAGGTTAAGGGTAAATTTAAGGTCAAGGTTAGGGTTAGGTTATAGTTAAAGTTAGGTTAGGTTAAGGTTAAGTTCAAGGTTAAGGGTAAAGTTAAGGTCAAGGTTAGGGTTAGGTTATAGTTAAGGTTAAGGTTTTGATCAAGGTTAGGGTTAGGTTAAGGTTAAGGTTAAGGTTATATTAGGATAAGGTCAAGGTTAATGTTAGTGTTGGTGTCATGTGATTTGGCCGATTGGTAAACCAAATGACAAGGCAACATGTAAAATAGTCTTTAGAGCTCTAGGATCTAGCCCTCCTAGTCTCAGAGAGGGAGCTCTCAATATGTTTGCAAAGATATGACTTGTTTGCTTGTAAGGGGTTGATTTTAGGCTAGTTTTTAAGATTGAGTTTGTTTAATTTTTTTGTGGGACATGATGATCTAGGGAGCATAGATAGAAAAGGGAAATATCTAAGTAATTGGGAAATGGAGTCAAGTAGAAGTTTTTAACAAGTTTGTATATGAATTAGGGGTATCAAAGGGAAAATCTAACTTGTTTGTTGGATCTACAAATTTTTTCATGTGAAATGAAATGAACATCAAGTTTTTAAAATGAAAAGCAGAACTAAGGGCAATTAAGAATCCTTAATTATATGTACTTCTCAGCAAAGGGACTTAAAAAATCATTTGAACATGAAGAAATATTTTATAGACAGGTCTTAACCATGAATTCTACAAATTACACTTCAGCAAATATCCATTTCAAGACAAACTTTCAAAATGAAATCTAAGAGTCGAGGAACACTCTATTTCATCAAAGATTTCACTCTCAAGGATAAGAAAACATTTAAGATTCACAAATAACTGCATTGATAGAAGAGGGAACTCCTAAACATCTAGGACTGCAATTATAAAGGCTTTCAAAACAATTATTTGAGCAAGTACAAAAGGCATGATCAAAACAGACCTCTTTGGAAAACTTTGGACAATGGTACTTTGAAAGGAGACTTCAAAAATAGTTTTTAAAGTGTCAACAAGAAGGAGGGAAAACCATAATTCATCTTGAGGCCAACTGTATTGAATTAATTCTGAAATAAACAAGCTTAAAGGTTGAAAAGAAATTAAACTACTCATTCAAACATTCAACAGATGAAACCATAAAGACAGTGAAGAGTAAACAGGTCTAAGGTGCTTCCAGGAGACATTTCTTAGCCTAAAAATTTTACTCTACTGTAAGTAAGCAGTGATGGAAATAGAATGAAAACAGGAAAAACATTAAACAGTTTAGAATAATTCACCAACAGCAAAGCTCAAGGATCCAATGACAGAGCTTTCTCCATCCACAAACAGGTCAAAACATCCACAGACTCCAGTACATCAATTTCTCTTCAATCTCAGCAGAACTGTGTATTACTTCAAAGAGTTATCAAATGCCCTGTTGTGTAACCAGCTTCAAAAATAGAAGAAAAGAGATATCAATGCCTTAGAAATAAGCCACTTCGAGGGGGCAACCTCCAATACATTACATAAATGCACAATTCTTGGATGATACAATTCACAAAACCTCCTTTCTATATATAGGAGTCCATGGGGCCATAATGTAATCCTAGTGGGCCACAATGTATCCTAGCCGACCTAACAATAATAATTTAAGGGCACAATAATAACAAAATGGGGGTTACAAGGGTACAATAATAACAATAAGGGGGTTACAATAACAATAATAAGGGACTATACTAGTGATATAGGGACCTAACATGCCCCTCTCCTTCAAAAAAGTGTTGTCCTCAACGCTTGAGTAGCTCTGGGTGCTTCTGTATAAAATTCTCATCCTCCCATGTAGAATCTTAAGTGGGTAAGTTCTTCCACTTGATGAGATACTCTGAAATTGATCGATTCCGTAGCTGTCGAGTTCTTGTTTCCATGACCGCTTCAGGTTCCAATATGATTTTTCCTTCCTCATCAAGTTCTGGCAATATTGTTTGAACTGGAAGATTTTCACCTATAACCTTTCTTAAGCATGAAACATGGAAAACTAGATGTACTCGTGAAGAAGC
>JAXQQM020091049.1:0-36101 GCA_034641835.2 Pinus albicaulis
AGACTTTGTATAGTCCAAGTCCCTAAAATATATATATATATATTTTAAAACTACACCTCATAAGGATGAATAATGGAGACCGATGATAGAACATTTAAATTTCTTCGATACTCTGAACCAATTGTTATTTGTTTGCAATGTCGTCTCCATGATCCTTTTATTCTGAACTTAACGTGACCGGCAACGTTGCAAGTCTTATAGCAAAGCAAGGTAATTGGATCATCTTATGCATAGAAATGCCTTTAACTTCGAAGATACATCATGAAGAGACTTAGGGCAGTTTTCTAGCAGTTGAAGGCCTTGTTTTGCTTACGGGTCAAAATCATCATTACTCGACTTTCAAGTAGGCAGTCGAAGTAGGGAGGTTTATCGCATGGGTATGGATGGTGGAGGGGGAGCTATCGGAGGACGATCCGCCACCAGTCGCATTGAATCTACAGATGTTGAGCCAGATACAAATCCAGAGATGATGATTGTTTTTTATGTTATATTCACAACTTACGACAAGTTTTGTTATTGGGATAAGAATGGCACAAGGTCTTAGTCCTAATTTTGGTAAGACCAAATGGCCCAAAATTTTTCTAATGTTTCACAAAACCTAGAGAACATCAAAATGGGTTCTCAAATCTCATGTTTGGCAATAATGTTGATGATATTCCTTTCAAGGATAAAGGTCATATGAGACCGGGTCATCCTTTTAAGGTAAAATAAGGAAGAGAAGTACACTAAAAACTCTCATAACTCTACAAATCTAAGAATTTATCTAGATTCTATATTTTACGAATCTAAGAATTTATCTAGATTTTATATTTTGTAGTACAAATATCTTGGTTGAGTACGTGCGCAGAGGGTGGAGAAAATGTGGTGTGCAAGATGTGATTTAAGCTTCATATCACAATGAGTCGATGCTTGCTCTGGAGCTCTCTGTATTGACCAAATATACCCCGAAGGTGCAACATGTTTTTCAATCTGGCATAACAAATTGTTATGCCCATGCTCTGATATGAACAAGTGGCAAGGATTTGAGCTTGAATTTTCGTGAACTCTTGTGTCAAAATTTCAAAATTTTCCCATTATACTCCATTACCTAATTAAGCAATATGTCATTCCAAACCATCATTCTCACTAGATTCTTCCTCTGCTTGATGCCCTTCCTATTTTTCTTTACCACACTTGATTAAAGATTCATGAAGGTATTCCCTTTAGAATTCTTACTCCACTCAACATAGCAAGATCTAAACTACTCCTACATAACCACATCACCTTAAAACATCCTCTAGGTTAGGGTTCCATACAAATGCCTTCATGCCCAGATAACTAACTCTTGCTTTTGGGCCTTTGCAAGTTGAAATTTGCACTTACCTTCATAGACTCATTCAACAAGGAAAGGTTTTACATAACCACATCACCTTAAACCATCCTCTAGGTAAGGGTTCCATACAAATGCCCGCATGCCCATATAAATAACTCTTGCTTCTGGGCCTTTGCGAGTTGAAATTCACACTTACCTTCATAGACTCATTCAATAAGGAAGAGTTATAGTCATTTACTTGCTTTGAATTCCTTACTACCTTTGTCTTGGCTCCCATAGTATCAACAATATGAAGAGTGCTAGGTATAAGCTACTATGTTCCTTCAACTTCAATGTCTCTTACAAACCCCATATTCCCTCAATTAAGCCCTGATTCATTTTCTTTGTGCCTCTTTTCCAAAATATTTTTCTTCAAAGTTACAAACCCCATATTCCCTCAATTAACCCTTGATTCATTTTCTTTGTGCCTCTTTTCGAAAATCTTTTTCTTCAGCTTTGAAGTTTTTGTTACAAATCTTCTTCACTTGGTAGCTAGGTTGATGATGACATAATGAGATAAAAATCTATTTTGCTTCATAAGGATATAGCGTGTAGCCTACTAATTCTTCCTAATGAGACAAAAATATATTTTCCTTCACAAGTATTTATAGTGTAGTCCACTTGTTCTCCTAATGATACAATTTTTTTCCCTTCATAATCATTTTTAGTGTAGACCACTAGTTCCTCCTTATACTCTATCTCTCTATCCTCATTTTGGAAAAAATATCAAAATCATGGCTAATAGCTATAACAATTAGTGTTGAATCTCAAGAATAACAAAAGGGTGGGTTTTGATCCACTTATGCGTGCATAGTGAGTGCAATACAATCCTCATATATTTAGAGGCCTTGATGTCTTAGTGAAAAGGTCCTCATCTAAAAATAAAATATATATATATATATATATATATATATATATATATATATATATATTTGGTGGTGTATTAGCAAAAACTCATCTAACCTTATATCTTTTAAGCACATACACATATCCATCTTAACTCTAGATCTACCAATCTCCCAAGAGAATAAAATCTATGGAGACAAACATTTTCCCAATACTACCTCATTTTGATAAAACTTGGGGAAAAAATCACAACTCTAAAGAATCTATACTAGTTCTCAATAATATTATTTATATTTATATAAATTTCACATTTCTATATAAAAATATTCTTATTTTAAATTTTATTAAAAACTTCGTAATATACATAATTATATATATAGATACAGATAATTACACATATCAATTTGGTTATGTTAAGTGGTTGAAGAGTTGTCAATATTGACCATAACTGCATTTAAAGTAATAATTTTATCATTTAAAAGATCATTAGCCATATCTATCATTTATCATTTAAAAGATCAAAGGGCTGATCATAGTGCATTATTGTTCCGGCAGGTTTTCTTTCTCTACGATGTTCTTCGCACACAGTGAGTGATCTTTCTTGTCATTTCTCTTTGGAAATGCTTTAAACTTCCCCTGAGAATAAGTTGTTTTCTTTATCATTTCATAGGATTGAAGGACTTATCTGCTTAAAATGTAAATGTATAAACCTGTTCTAGGTTTCATTAGGTTAACAGGAAGATATTTGTTTAAATAGCTTCAGCAGGTCATGTTCTTGCCACTGTGCAAAATAAGTTAGGAAAAGAAATTTGGGAAAAAACACAATCAAATATGATGCAAATATCTATGGCATTGATGCAGAGCAAAACACTAAGAGCACTCTTGGGCGAGCCATGCTTCTCATATGGCTATTTGTGATCTTAATTATCACTCAAAGTTACACTGCAAGTCTAACATCTATCCTCACAGCGCAACGGCTTTCACCAACAATAACTGGAATGGATAGTTTAGTATCAAGCAATTTACCAATAGGATATCAAACAGGATCATATGTTCAAAAGTATCTATCAGAAACGTTCAATATAGCCCAATACAGACTGGTTCCTTTTGATTCACCAGAGAGATATGCTAGAGCATTGTCTCTGGGACCAAACAAAGGAGGCGTAGCAGCAGTTGTGGACGAGCTTCCCTATATTCAATTGTTTTTATCCAAGCAGTGTGGATTTACTATTGTGGGTGAAGAATTCTCGAAAAGTGGATGGGGATTTGTAAGTAGCCTTCCTTCCAGCTATGTTTTATCTATTTTATAATTATTTTTATTTTGAATGCAGATTTTGGATTATTTTGATGGTAGATTTTGGAAATATTTTGAAACCACATTAACAAAATCAATGATTTAAAATAGCTATTATTCTTCAAATTCTAAAATATTCCTAAACCTAGGATCAACAGTTCAGTACATTTTACATTTTACATTTTTATTAATCCTTGTTGAAATATGGAAATTACAACATCAACTTCATTTTATCAACAGGCTTTCCAGAAGGACTCCCCGCTGGCAACCGACATGTCGACAGCAATCCTGACCCTCTCTGAGAATGGTGAACTTCAGAGAATTCATGATAAGTGGTTGAAAAATAATACATGTGATACAAACAGCAGTCAAGGCAACTCTAGTAGGTTTGGCCTGAACAGTTTCTGGGGCCTTTTCTTAGTGCTTGGAGTCGTTTGTTGTATAGCCTTGCTCATATATTTTTGTCGCATTTTACTCGTCAGCTGGATATATATGGGGAATTCCAATCTTAGTTCAGCACGTTCCTTAATCTCAAGAAGTGGAAGGATCCTGAAATCGCTTGCCAGTTTCCTTCGTGAGAGGAAGGATGGTGAAAGAGAATACCGGGAAACAACCAGAGAAGAAAATGGACATGTATCAACCTGAGTCATTGCCTCCTCCAGTCATATCTTAGAGAGTATTGTTAGGACGTTAAAAGAAGAGGCTTTATTAACAGCAGATGGGAAAGGCTATTCCGTGGAGTTGGTCTGCCTTGTGTATGTATCACACTGATTCCTTAATTAGCCCTAACCCTATAATGTAACTGTAAATTTCTGTTCAGATAGAATAGTAGATTAGAAAGTTAATGGCCATTTAAATCTGTAGTAAAATATGCTATAACTAACAATTGCACCATATGTTACAAAGTAAACGCTGTAAAGCAGTAACATAAGAAAAAGTAGTGTACAGCAAAAAATATTTTATATGTTATGAATTTAATTGAATATTTAACTTACAAATATGAATTATGTTGTAGTTAACCACAAAAGTATAATTTATAATTTGAAAATAATCTTTTGAATAACAATGATGAAATGGAACTTTTACAATTAATAATTTAAAAGTTTGAACATTAGCTTCTCAGAGTGGAGTTGAAAATTGAATTTTCAAACATTTTTCCCCAAATTTATAAAAAAAATTCAATATAAATTATTAATTTAAAATAACTTTAAAACCATCTTCACTATTAATTTAAAGTAACTTTAAAAACAGATTTCAAAGAAGCAGAAAACTTTTATATTATATATATATATTGATTTTAAAATTGTTTTGTGTTGGTTAAATACACTTTTTTTTTTTTTTTTAATATAAAAAATCATATTAAAAGTTCAAGGTTGGAAGGGATGACAGTCTTGCTCTCATCACCCACTACCAACTAATAACAACTGATAATTTCAAGTGACTTGATTTTTTTAATGAATTTAAATGATGAATCAATTTTATTTATAAACAATAACCAATTATAACTATCTTATCAGTAATTTAACATCTAAATTATCATAAACTTTCTCACTATTTACAGATATATCAATTTTAATTAAAACATCAAATATAAATATTAACAATGTTCTGAGATTGTTTGTTATGACATTGTCATAATACTTTACTTGAGACCATATAACCTCAACCAACAATTCCTTTCATAGATTTTGGTCCTCATTTGTAGAATTGTGGGCTTTCCAGTGAGTTTAGCCCGAGGTCGGCACTAGAGTTTAGAGTTTGGGTGCATGTGAATCAACAATTGATGTGAGCTTTCCTTGTAAATTTGATGTAAAGTAGGAATGCTGCAATGTTAAAACGGAAAAAAAGTGTCGTAATCACTCTATATTTTTTTAATGTGAAATTAATAAAATGATGTTCCCTAATACCCAAAAACAAAAAAAATCTCAGTTAATGATGGTAACAATTTTGATGATAGTGATTTTTGCTAATGTAATGGGAAATATAACAAAAATTTTCTCAATTTATGATGGTAACGATTTTGATGTTAGTGATTTTTGCTAATGTAATGGAAAATATAATACAGAGGAAAAAAAACAGCCATACATCCCACAAATCTCTAGCTTGAACAATAGCAACGGAGGCAAGGCCAATGTCTCTCCAATTGGCAGTTATAGCAGCTTCTGAATCGCTTCTATTCCACAAGATTACAACAACCCTGTTATTGGACATTGGCCCAGCCTAGACCTGCAGTCATTTATATGTTCAAAAATATTCAACATATAATATTCAAAGGACAGTTTCAGATCTATGTTTATTACAGCAGGTAATTTTCATAGTTGTAATTCATGATTTTTATATGCAAATAAAATTTCAGAATCCTTATTTTGGAAATATTATTCTTCTTGTATATCTATTTAGATTCTTCATTTTGAAAATATTACTCTTCTAGTATATATATTTAGGGATATTAGTGTATCGAACTTGGTCTTATTTTGTTGAAAACACTATTAAATTTCCTTTACATGTAAACCACACATTTTACAATGGGAGACTTTTGCCCTCTACTCTCAAAGGTGAGAGGAGACTCCACTAGAATTGCATATCATTTAGATACATTAGATGATTACCGTGTCTTAAGTTCCTAATTATTAGTTGCCAAACATATTAACATATTAAACAAAGTTAAAGCTGAAGTATGCATTCATATTATTGGCTACCTAAGGTTTTCTATAAATACAAATGCTCCATAAAAACATTACACAAGTCTAATATCTATGAAAAGGTAAAGCCCAATTTGAAAATACAATAATGGAAATGGGAAGATAAGAGCATACCTCAAATGTCATTCCTTGGCCAGACTAAGGAACCATTCTGTGAAAGTTTTACCATCAGCAATACCATCTCCACAGTTTTGTCTTTTTGAGCAAGCCTGGATATCGTCATGTGCAGAAAATGTTACAACTACAGTGAGTCCAGCAGAATACTAACAAAACTCATGACCATACATATCACAACATTTTACAATCACAGGGGCAACCAAATACATAATACTGAGCAAAGACTAATTACATTCATAAACAATATCATAATGTTTTTGAAATTGGAATAAATCCAAACATCGTTTTTCCTGTCTAAACCATCTGAAAATCCAAAATATAGTTCACTCTGAATCTCAAATTATTGAACATCAGGCCATTCGCACACTCATCTATACACTTAACTAGAATGAGGTCATATTCTAGTTAATACCCGCACCACAAGAATCCCCAAGAGGTATAACTTTATCATAGAACCTTGAACAAAAACACAAAGCCATAAGTATAGTTCTTGCACATATTTATCATATCAGTAACTGAAAAGACTATATATGTTGCAGTGAATGAAAATCCAAGCCTCTCGAGGTTTATTTGGTCCAGAAAAGAACAGGGACAACAACCATCCAAAGGACCAATTATTAGATTTCCATAAATTCACTCGAGTTTGAGAATACAAAAAACGTTTCATGATATGACCCTGACAATGTATCTCAATAACACAAGAAACAACAGCTAATTTTTTTTTTAATGTGAAATCAATAAAATGATGTTTGCTAATACCAAAAACAAATTTTTTTTCTTGATGATAGTGGTTTTTGCTAATATAATGAGAAATATAATACAGAGGAGGAAAAAACAACCATACATCCCACAAATCTCTCTAGCTTGAACAATAGCATTGAAGGCAAGGCCAATGTCTCACCAATTGGCAGTTATAGCAGCTTTTGAACCGCTTCTAATCCATAAGATTACAACAACCCTATTATTGGACATCAGCCTGACAACAAAGAATATACAACTAAATCTGTACTATGAATATGGCATTGGAGTATGCTTACTCTGCAACTTTTGTTCAGAATCACTTTTTTATATCAAAAAGAGAAGAGAAAAAATACCATAATTACCTTGATGGCCCTTCAGAAATTCCATTTTTTCGTGTTTTGATCAAAACTACAGAGTTACTACAGTGAAATATGACAAAAAGTTCCAGCCTATAGATCAAGCAATGCAATGAATCAATAATTTCCCAACAAGCAGCACTTTGCATTTTATTCCTGATGTTAGGTAAAATATAGTTTATTTAATCGTCCTATCTCTCTGATCCCTGAAGAGCCTTGCAAAGATTATTTAGTTGTATAATTACACGTCGGAAATTAAAAGCAAGAGGCAAAACAGAATCAATGGGCATGTGCTATGCATTGCCACTTTTGGGTTTACGCAATACTGTACGAACCATTTGTCCTTCCAAAATTGTTGAAGCAGTTTCCACTACAAAGGAGTTTATAGATGAAAATTCTAACCACTCATCTGCAGAACAACCCATTAACACTTGAGTTGGTTGATCGAAGCAAATCACCACCATTACTTTGGTTTCGCTTGCAACCGAGAGAGGTGTGCGGCACACTCGTTTGGAAGAAGTAGGGACGAGTGGTTGATTAAAAGAGCGTCACCGGCAATGTTGACATTCATGAACACCGAGTATAGAAGAAGACTCGTTTCCCTTGTCTTTATCACTCTCTCGCAATTCTTACACACTCTGTATCAGACTCTGTATCAGAAATTTGAAGAATCCATTGCAATGATGGTGCAGAAGGGAAAAATCAGGTCTGAGTTAGCCATAGCATTATCTGCTCTTGAAGTAACTCCATAGTTAACCTGCAGAGCTTTGTTACACTGGATTCAGTTTTGTTTATTTCAATTATTTTTGTAACTGAATAACAATATGTAATCCAAGTAGATATTGTTTTAATCGGCTAACATCAAAATCAAGGGTACCACAGTGGTACAAGTAGCCTCGGAGGAGAGTTCGTTTCAAATAAGAATGCGCTTTACAACGTAAAAACGATCGAATAAATTTAATTTTATTGTGTTAATTGGGGTTGGTTGGGAGTGGTTGGGGGTAAGAGATAAGGAAGAGTCTTCCTCACCCATCAATTTTCATAACAACCACATTAGTAAAAACTAATGTGGTTGATATACGCTGATAGGCGTATATAAAATAGATTTACAACCACATTTACCAATGTGGTTGATATACGCCGATAGGCCTATATCCACTACCCATCACATTAATTTATATATCAATAAATAAATATTATATATAATAATTTTATTATATTAACTTGAAATGTATATATTATATATTAATAAGAATATCAATATATTAAATATATTAATTATGATTAAAATCACAAAAATATTATGTATATATATTAATAATATTATAATAAGTATTAATAATATATATTAAAAATATTTATTAATATATTAAAATATTAACTATATACATACTATAAATAAACTTGAAATATATATAATATATATTAATATAAAAATAATATTAATAATATATAATAATTTAATATTTATTTATATATTAATATCATAGATGGTTATATTATTAATAAACCAAAAGAACTAATAATATATTAATAATATATATTATATCATAGTTAGTTATATTATTAATAATATATATTAATAATATTATAATATTACTAATAATCATTATTTAAAAATATTTGAATATTTATTTATAATGATTATTAGTAATATTATAATATTATTAATAATATATATAAATAATATTATAATATTAATAATAAACATTATTAATAAATATTTGAATATTTATTAATAATATATATTAATAATATTATAATATTACTAATAATCATTATTAATAAATATTTGAATATTAATAATATTAATAATATTATAATATTACTAATAATCATTATTAATAAATATAATAATAATATTAATAATATTAATAATAATATTAACTATATTAATAATTTTTTAATGGTATTAACTATATTAATAATATTATAATATTAATAATAAACATTATTAATAAATATTTGAATATTTATTAATAATATTATAATATTACTAATAATCATTATTAATAAATATTTGAATATTTATTTAAAATGATTATTAGCAATATTATAATATTATTAATATTAACCAAAGGTTTAAATATTATAAACCATAGGAATTGGTGAACCCAAGGGATAAATATTATAAACATAAGGGATCAATATTAAAAACACAAGAGATTAATAAACCATAAGAATTGATATTTTAAACTAAAAAACCTAATAAATTAATAATCCATAAGAATCAGTATTTTAAACATAAGATATTAATAAATCAACGAGATTATTAACATTATAAACCAAAAGAACTAATAGACCCAAGGGGTTAATGTTATAAACGAGAGGAATCAACAAACCCAAGGGATAAATATCATAAACCTAACGGATGAATATTATAAACAACAAAGATTAATAAACCCTAAGAATTAATATTTTAAACTGAAAAATCTAAGAAATTAACAAACCCTCAGAATTAGTATTTTAAACTCAAAGAGAGTAATAAACCAAGGGAATTGATTTAAATATTTAGACAATTGTTGTCACAATGCGACGTTCGACCAACTATGACCATGGTTGGCCATGGGTGATATTCATATTGAGACAATGTTTTTCAGAATGTGACATTTGATCGTGGATGAAATAAACCCAAGGGTTTAATATTATAAACCAAAACAATTGGTGAACCCAAGGGAAAACCATTACCCAACAGATTATAAACCAAAGGAATTGGTGAATCCAAGGGAATTGATTTAAACATTGAGACAATTGTTTTCACAATGCGACGTTTGACCAACTATGACCATGGTTGGCCATGGGTGATACTCATATTGAGAAAATGTTTGTCAGAATGTGACATTTGATCATGGATGACATAAACCCAAGGGTTTAATATTATAAACCAAAACAATTGGTGAACCTAAGGGAAAACCATTACCCAAAAAATTATAAACCAAAGGAATTGGTGAACCCAAGAGAATTCATTTAAAAATTGAGACAATTGTTGTCACAATGCGACGTTCGACCAACTATGACCATGGTTGGCCATGGGTGATTTTCATATTGAGACAATGTTTGTCAGAATGTGACATTTGATCATGGATGACATTGATCGATTATTTATATTATAAACCAAAATAAGTAATAAACCCAAGGGTTTAATATTATAAACCAAAGGAATTGGTGAACCCAAGGGAAAACCATTACCCAACAAATTATAAACCAAAGGAATTGGTGAACCCAAGGGAATTGATTTAAACATTGAGACAATTGTTTTCAGAATGCGACGTTCGACCAACTATGACCATGGTTGGCCATGGGTGATATTCATATTGAGACAATGTTTGTCAGAATGTGACATTTGATCATGGATGACATAAACCCAAGGGTTTAATATAAACCAAAACAATCGTGAACCCAAGGGAAAACCATTACCCAACAAATTATAAACCAAAGGAAATTGGAGAACTCCAAGGGAATTCATTTAAACATTGAGACAATTGTTGTCGAATGCTATCGCTCGACTAACTATGACCATGGTTGGCCAGGTGATTTGAGCTCTTACAATGTTTCGTCAATGACATTTGATCATGGATGACATTGATCGATTATTTATATATAAACCAAAGAACTAATAAACCCAAGGGTTTTAATATTATAAAACCAAAGCGAAATTGGTGAACCCAAGGGAAAACCATTAACAACAAATTATAAACTAAAGGAATTTGGTGAACCTGCTGGGATCTATTTAAACATTGAGACAATTGTTGTCATTATTCATATTATAAAACAAAAAGAACTAATAAACCCAAGGGTTTAATATTATAAACCAAAAGAATTGGTGAACCCAAGGGAAAACCATTACCCAACAAATTATAAACCAAAGGAATTGGTGAACCCAAGGGAATTGATTTAAAGATGGATGAAATTGATTGATTATTTATATTATAAACCAAAAGAACTAATAAACATAAGGGTTTAATATTATAAACCAAAGGAATTGGTGAACCCAAGGGAATTGATTTAAACAGTGAGACAATTGCTGTCACAATGCGACGTTCGACCAACTATGACCATGGTTGGCCATGGGTGATTTTGATATTGAGACAATGTTTGTCAGAATGTGGCATTTGATCATGGATGACATTGATCAATTATTTATATTATAAACCAAAAGAACTAATAAACCGAAGGGTTTAATATTATAAACCAAAGGAATTGGTGAACCCAAGGAAGCCTCATTTACATTGAGACAATCAAGGTCATACGCATCAAGTAATTGCGATGACCATGGTTGGCCATGTGGATGATTTCATATTCCTAATAAATTTGAGCATGGATGACATTGATCGATTATTCATATTATAAAACAAAAGAACTAATAAACCCAAGGGTTTAATATTATAAACCAAAGGAATTGGTGAACCCAAGGGAATTGATTTAAACATTAAGACAAATGTTTTCACAATGCGACGTTGAACCAACTATGACCATGGTTGGCCATGGAAGATTTTCATATTGAGACAAGCAGTTTTGCACGAATGTGACATTTGATCATGGATGACATAAACCCAAGGGTTTAATATTATAAACCAAAAGAATTGGTGAAACCAAGGGAAAACCATTACCCAAAAAATTATAAACCAAAGGAATTGGTGAACCCAAGGGAATTGATTTAAACACTGAGACAATTGTTGTCACAATGCTACGTTCGACCAACTATGACCATGGTTGGCCATGGGTGATTTTCATATTGAGACAATGTTTGTCAGAATGTGACATTTGATCATGGATGACATTGATAGATTATTTATCTTATAAACCAAAAGAACTAATAAACCCAAGGGTTTAATATTATAAACCAAAGGAATTGGTGAACCCAAGGGAAAACCATTACCGAACAAATTATAAACCAAAGAAACTGGTGAACCCAAGGGAATTCATTTAAACATTGAGACAATTGTTGTCATTATTCATATTATAAACCAAAAGAACTAATAAACCCAAGGTTTAATATTATAAACCAAAAGAATTGGTGAACCCAAGGGAAACCATTACCCAACAAATTATAAACCAAAGGAATTGGTGAACCCAAGGAATTGATTTAAAGATGGATGACATTGATCGATTATTCATATTATAAACCAAAAAAACTAATAAACCCAAGGGTTTAATATTATAAACCAAAGGAATTGGTGAACCCAAGAGACAAACATTACCCAACAAATTATAAACCAAAAGGAATTGGTGAACCCAAGTGAATAGATTTAAACATTGAGACAATGGTTGTCACAATGCAACGTTGGACCAACTATGACCATGGTTGGCGATGGGTGATTTTGATATTGAGACAATGTTTCTCATAATGTGTCATTTGCTCATGGATGACATTGATTGATTATTCATATTATAAACCAAAAAAACTACTAAACCCAAGGGTTTAATATTATAAACTAAAGGAATTGGTGAACCCAAGGGAAAACCATTACCCAACAAATTATAAACCAAAGGAATTGGTGAACCCAAGGGAATTGATTTAAGCATTAAGACAATTGTTGTCACAATGCGACGTTGGACCAACTATGACCATGGTTGGCCATGGGTGATTTTCATATTGAGACAGTATTTGTCAGAATGTGACATTTGATCATGGATGAAATTGATCGATTATTCATATTATAAACCAAAAGAACTAATAAACCCAAGGGTTTAATATTATAAACCAAAGGAATTTGTGAACCCAAGGGAATTGATTTAAACATTGAGACAATTGTTGTCACAATGCGACGCTGGACCAACTATGACCATGGTTTTCCATGGGTGATTTTCATATTAAGACAATATTTTTCAGAATGTGACATTTTATCATGGATGACATTGATCGATTACTCATATTATAAACCAAAGGAATTGGTGAACCAAAGGGAAAACCATTACCCAAAAAATTATAAACCAAATTAATTGGTGAACCCAAGGGAATTGATTTAAACATCGAGACAATTTTTGTCACAATGCGACTTTGATCATGGATGACATTGATCGATTATTCATATTATAAACCAAAAGAACTAATAAACCCAAGGGTTTAATATTATAAACCAAAGGAATTGTTGAACCCAAGGGAATTGATTTAAACATTGAGACAATTGTTGTCACAATGCGACATTGGACCAACTATGACCATGGTTGGCTATGGGTGATTTTCATATTGAGGCAATATTTGTCAGAATGTGACATATGATCATGGATGACATAAACCCAAGGGTTTAATATTATAAACCAAAAGAATTGGTGAACCCAAGGGAAACCATTACCCAACAAATTATAAACCAAAGGAATTGGTGAACCCAAGGGAATTGATTTAAACATTAAGACAATTGTTGTCAGAATGCGACGTTCGACCAACTATGACCATGGTTGGCCATGGGTGATTTCTATATTGAGACAATATTTGGCAGAATGTGACATTTGATCTTGGATGACATTGATCGATTATTCATATTATAAACCAAAGGAACTAATAAACCCAAGGGTGTAATATTATAAACCGAAGGAATTGGTGAACCTAAGGGAAATTGATTTAAACATTGAGACAATTGTTGTCAGAATGCGACGTTCGACCAACTATGACCATGGTTGGCCATGGGTGATTTTCACATTGAGACAGAGTTCAATATTATAAACCAAAACAATTGGTGAACCCAAGGGTGAACCCAAGGGAAAACCATTACCCAACAAATTATAAACTAAAAGAATTGGTGAACCCAAGGGAATTCATTTAAACATTGAGACAATTGTTGTCACAATGCGACGTTGGACCAAGTATGACCATGGTTGACCATGGCTGATTTCATATTCAGACAAACCAGTCTTTCAAAATTAAAAATAAGTTAGCTTTCATTTAAAAAAAAACATAGTTTCATCCAAAGGCTGATCCTGGTTTTGTCAATGCAGGAGCCACGATGGATGCAGAAACAACAGCAGAAACTAAGTACTATTCACTAAAGGAGTGACCGATTCAAACAGATGGTTCCATGTGAATTTAGATGGCTTCCATGACCAGCAAGTATGCAAGGTCCAGTTGAGGGGCATCTAGAATGCATGTTGCAATATCACCACAGAGAAGAGCATCTCTTCTGTTAATGCCAATACCTTTGAGCACACTGTGGCATTAGCCTTCAACCCATTAAAGAAACAATTATCATGTTCTGAAATGAATGATCTCTATGAAAGAAAGGCTCCATCGTTAAGTTATAGATGAGACAATTGTTCTCACAATGCGACATTTGATCATGGATGACATTGATCGATTATTCATAATTATAAACCAAAAGAACTAATAACCCCAAGGGTTTAATATTATAAACCAAAGGAATTGGTGAACCCAAGGGAATTGATTTAAATATTGAGATAATTGTTGTCACAATGCGACGTTAGACCAACTATGACCATGGCTGGCCATGGGTGATATTCATATTGAGACAATGATTTTCAGAATGTGACATTTGATCGTGGATGACATAAACCCAAGGGTTTAATATTATAAACGAAAAGAATTGGTGAACCCAAGGGAAACCATTACCCAACAAATTATAAACCAAAGGAATTGGTGAACCCAAGGGAATTCATTTAAACATTGAGACAATTGTTGTCATTATTCATACTATAAACATTGAGACAATTGTTGTCAGAATGCGACGTTCGGCCAACTATGACCATGGTTGGCCATGGGTGATTTTCATATTGAGACAATGTTTGTCAGAATGTGACATTTGATCATGGATGACATTGATCGATTATTTATATTATAAACCAAAAGAACTAATAAACCCAAGGGTTTAATATTATAAACCAAAGGAATTGGTGAACCCAAGGAAAAACCATTACCCAACAAATTATAAACCAAAGGAATTGGTGAACCCAAGGGAATTCATTTAAACATTGAGACAATTGTTGTCATTATTCATATTATAAACCACAAGAACTAATAAACCCAAGGGTTTAATATTATAAACCAAAAGAATTGGTGAACCCAAGGGAAAACCATTACCCAACAAATTATAAACCAAAGGAATTGGTGAACCCAAGCGAATTGATTTAAACATGGATGACATTGATCGATTATTTATGTTATAAACCAAAAGAACTAATAAACACAAGGGTTTAATATTATAAACCAAAGGAATTGGTGAACCCAAGGGAAAACCATTACCCAACAAATTATAAACCAAAGGAATTGGTGAACCCAAGGGAATTGATTTAAACATTGAGACAATTGTTGTCACAATGCGACATTCGACCAACTATGACCATGGTTGGCCATGGGTGATTTTCATATTGAGACAATGTTTGTCAGAATGTGACATTTGATCATGGATGACATTGATCGATTATTTATATTATAAACCAAAAGAACTAATAAACCCAAGGGTTTAATATTATGAACCAAAGGAATTGCTGAACCCAAGGGAAAACCATTACCCAACAAATTATAAACCAAAGGAATTGGTGAACCCAAGGGAATTCATTTAAACATTGAGACAATTGCTGTCACAATGCGACGTTGGACCAAGTATGACCATGGTTGGCCATGGCTGATTTCATATTCAAACAATTTGATGATGGATGACATTGATCGATTATTCATATTATAAACCAAAAGAACTAATAAACCCAAGGGTTTAATATTATAAACGAAAGGAATTGGTGAACCCAAGGGAATTGATTTAAACATTGAGAAATTGTTTGTCACAATGTGACGTTAGACCAACTATGACCATGGTTGGCCATGGGTGATTTTCATATTGAGACAATATTTGTCAGAATGTGACATTTGATCATGGATGACATTGATCGATTATTCGTATTATGTTAAAACAACTAATAAATAAAGCAATTTATTAAACAAAAGTTAGCAGGCGTTTAAAGAAGGTTGATTTAAACGATTAGGACAATTGTTTTTCCACGATCGACATTTGATCATGGATGACATTGATCGATTATTCATATTATAAACCAAAAAAACTAATAACCCCAAGGGTTTAATATTATAAACAAAAGGAATTGGTGAACCCAAGGGAATTGATTTAAATATTGAGACAATTGTTGTCACAATGCGACGTTCGACCAACTATGACCATGGTTGGCCATGGGTGATATTCATATTGAGACAATGATTTTCAGAATGTGGCATTTGATCGTGGATGACATAAACCCAAGGGTTTAATATTATAAACCAAAAGAATTGGTGAACCCAAGTGAAACCATTACCCAACAAATTATAAACCAAAGGAATTGGTGAACCCAAGGGAATTGATTTAAACATTGAGACAATTGTTGTCAGAATGCGACGTTCGACCAACTATGACCATGGATGGCCATGGGTGATTTTCATATTGAGACAATGTTTGTCAGAATGTGACATTTGATCATGGATGACATTGATCAACTATTTATATTATAAACCAAAAGAAATAATAAACCCAAGGGTTTAATATTATAAACCAAAGGAATTGGTGAACCCAAGGGAATTGATTTAAACATTGAGACAATTGTTGTCAGAACGCGACGTTCGACCAACTATGACCATGGTTGGCCATGGGTGATTTTCACATTGAGACAAAGTTTGTTAGAATGTGACATTTGATCATGGATGACATTGATCGATTATTTATATTATAAACCAAGAGAACTAATAAACCCAAGGGTTTAATATTATAAACCAAAGGAATTGGTGAACCCAAGGGAAAACCATTACCCAACAAATTATAAACCAAAGGAATTGGTGAACCCAAAGAAATTTATTTAAACATGGATGACATTGATCGATTATTTATATTATAATCCAAAAGAACTAATAAACACAACGATTTAATATTAATAATATTAAAAATAATATTCTTATTCTTATTCAAATTAATTAATATTAATAATAAAACTTATTTATTTATTAATATTAGTATATTCCTACATATTAATTATTTAATATCAAATACTAATGCAAATTATTATTAGTATAATAATAATTTGCATTATAGTAGTTAATGTATTATTATTATTAACTTTAATATTAATATTGATAATATTAATTAATACTAATATCAATAACAATTAATTAATATTAAGAGTGACATTAATATTAATATTTGTTAATAGTGGGTAACATTAATTTTAATCCTAATATCAAAATATATTATATGCCTTTGTAAATTTTTAATAATATTATGATTAATAATTTAAATTATTAAATAAGGTTGATTATAGCTTAAAAAAATAAAATAAAATAAAAAATGCACTCCTAAGTTTGTGAAAAGTATAGATAAACTTACCAGACCTCTATAAATCAAATTGCCATTATTCTATTTATTCCAAAGATAGTTGCTACTAATCAAATATCCATGAAATTTGTACAAGTCAATATCTAATATCTATCTAAATATTATATTGATTCCTTATCTATATTTTTTATTTTTTAAATCAATATTTAATGGTGTTTGGAAATGATTAAATTTATTTGATATTACTCATTGAACTTTCTACATATTATACATATCGTTTATAAATAAAATATAATTTTATAATATAAAAAAATTATATATGAAAAATAAAAAGTCATTAATTTATGTTTTTCTCATAAAAAATTAAATAATTTAAAATTTTATGTATTTAAAATAAAAATAGAAAAAATATTTAAATAAACCTAAGTGTATTTAAAAAAAAAAAAAACAAATATACCTTCTTATTTTTTATATTATATTTTTATTTATATAGAGATCTTTATTAATATTTTCATTTTTTTTAAGTGTAGATATTAAATTTATTAGAATCTCAAATTTATTAGAATCATTGAGAGTAAAAATAAAAAATAAAAAAACACATTATATTAACAAATTAAAATTATGCTATAATTAATTTGATTATTTCATTTTTTTATTTAATTAAACTATAATATCAAAAATAAATATAAAATTTGAAAATAAATTTGAATAAATTACAATTATGTGAATATTAAAATTAATAAATTGAAACACCATAATAGTAAATCAAAATTATTTTAGTAATATATTTTTATTATTTATTTTAATATTTAATTAATTAAAGTTTCAAAATAAATATAAAAGATAAACATATTAAAACTATTTTAATAATATATTTTATAAACATCTTTTTAATTTGATACACAATTTCATAATTGAAAAAAGTATATAGATATTAAAATAAATGAATTAGACCATCAAAACATAAGACTTAACATTGAGCTTAGTTTTAAGTGATAATTAGTTTGAGTGTAAAAAATTTGAACTTACATATTTTAGTTTATATGTAGAATTTTATATTTATAAATTAAAAGTAAAATAATTTATTTATTTATAATTTTAAATGCAGTTAGAAACGAATTATATTAAAAATAATAAAAAATAAATTATATATACAAATAAATAATATATATTTATATATAAATATATGTGAAGAAATATTTTTGCACAATTGGTTGAGATTAGTTACGGTGTCAAATATTTATTTATTTTTTCCTTCAAGGAAAATCCAGGTAAATTTGCATTAAGGATCACACAGTTGTCCGAGCTAATCAGTACCGATTTCCGTTTCGAAACGCAGAGGGGAATTAATCCAATGCTTTAACAACAAAACTCAGAGCCATTAAACTAACCCAGAGCTGAGTAAATAAAAATACTTCAACAATCTCCCCGGGTGGATAAAAAGATATACTGAAATGAAAGATACACTAAAATCCCAAGGAAATCATTTTTTCAGAGCTGCAGAATGCACATTACCCTTCAAAATCTTCAAAATCTATCGCAATGCAATTTTGGTGCAGTTGTTGCATGTCACGAACAAAAGCCTGCAAGTCAGTAAATGAAGACCCCTCTTTGTTCACAGCCATTTTAGCACGCTTCCTCAGTGCTTGAGCTTTCCATCGCATGGTTTTTCCTTCTTCCTCCACCAAAAGCACAATAACTGCCCTTTTCACTTCCTCTTCATCTGGCACACTGTTCATTCCCTCACATATTCGTATGGCCACCCCATGTGTTCTTCCAGAAGCTTTGAGTTATATGGCTGATCTGCAAACATGGGCCACGTGATCATGGGGATTCCCATGCATAGTGTAGATTCTGCATATAGAACTGTTAGAGTGTAGATTTCAATAGTGAAGAAAGTTCAATTCTTGCAATTTTTCCTTCTGTTCATCAAAACATGTGAACATAGTAACACCAGTTGAATGTCAAGTTATCATTTGTTATTGTTTTGATTTTTTTTAAGTAGGTGGAACTTAGGTTGTGTGAGTCTATTTAGTGGAAAGAATTTGTACATTTTTTTGGGATAGTTTTAATTTTTTATAAATAATTTCATTCTCAAATTACAAAAGAATATTTTTCATGAAATTTGAATTTAAAACACGTCATATGTTTTCCACAAATTTGAAGGAAGAATTCCGCGGGAGAGAATTTTCATTTTCATTTTGCAATTTCCCAATTCTCCGCGCTAAAATCCTGCCTGCAGCTTGATTTGGCTCTAATCATTCTCAACACTTCGTGTTTCTTCCTGAGTAGCAGGAGCTGAGGATTCTGACTGTGCTGATCAGGGTAGCTCTGTCAACGACCTTTCATGGCTTCCAAACAAGGTATTACAGGTGATTTTTTACTTGTGTAGACTAAGTCAAGCTTGAATGGAAATGCTTGCTAAAATTCATAACCAGAGATCAAACCATATAGCTTTATCACAAAACAATTTAGAAAAATGAAATGTCATCTTTAGAATTATATGCACAGACTAAATCATTACGCAAGAACTTGGCAATTCTGTTTTCAAAAATTAAATTTCCACAAATAAAACTTTTTTTTTTTCAGAAGCAATATATTTGTGGGGCCCTGGTTGAATCCTTCGACAAACAGAGTTGCAGGTTCATGGCTGACTTTTTCTTATTAGGTCTATTTCTTGGTGTGGATTGATATTTGATGGAAATGGCCAGAGATCGTTACCGGTCCGCTCCGATTCTCCACCGTCTATTTGATTAGCTGAGCTAGCCCTGTCAACCTAAATTCATGCCGAAAAATCCAAAATTTCGGCTGGTGAGGCAGACGTGATGTGTGTTATGGTTCCTTCGCAACTATCCGTCATCCACAAGATTGTATGTGCCAGAAAAGTCGGGTTTCTTAAAAAATCTGCAGATGGTTACAGACGGGCGGGTATACAGACGTATAAAGATGCAGGACGACTGTTGATTTTCTAAGTTTGCATTCTATAATTATTTGATTTAAAACTTCTGGTTTGTATATAATTTTCCAATGAAGAATGTTCCCTGTAGATTGTGTTTTTAATTGAAGAAACTAGAATGCAGTAGAATTAATTAATTAATCGTCAATTGTAGAAAACTCAATAAATTTTATGGACATAAACGAAGTCAAACAATTAACATTCCCCTTTAGCTAGCTGAGTGTGTTAACAGTAGACCAGATGGAGAGGAAGGAAAAGTCGAGATACTGCAGAGGGCTGAGGCATCCGCTAGATTCCCATTACCTGGGGAAGAAACTTCTTGCTGCTGAGTTTAACAAATTGATAATCCTCTATCTTGCATAAGCTTCTCGCTTCACAATTAAGTGCAAATGTTGTTTAACTATTAGAGGTTTCTAAGTTTTTAGTGGAAACTTGGAGAATTTCTTGTGTTAAATTTTGATCTTTATTGTTCAAACTAGGTTTTTGAATGCTTATCTATTCCAGTAAATTCAAGAAATTTCATTAAATGATAATCAAAGTCAAACACTTACCTCATTAGCTTTCCTCTTTAGTGGAGTGTGTTAACCGTAGACCATAGGTAGAGAAAGTAAAACTCGAGATACTGAGGAGACTCAGGGGGCTAACCGTAGACCAAGGAGGGGAAGGAAAATTCGAGAAACTGAGGGGACTCAGGGGCTGAGGCATCCGCTAGATTCCCATTACCTGGGGTGTAACCTTTTGCTGCTGAGTTTATATCAAATATCCGAAGCATCAGCATCAACATCCACCAAACACTAAAAGGGATTTTCTAATCTGTTAACGAACATTTCAGAAAACTTTTCAATGGGGTCCATGAAACTTTTCAATGGGTCATAAGACTTTTGTTAGTTTCTCATATTCCATTCATTTGAGAATGAGGGTATCCACAGGATTTTAGTTTCACGGTACACAATTTTATAATCAACCAAAAGTACACTCGACATTTATGCATATTGGTTTTCGATATCTGATGAACTTCAGCTCGAGGGAAAGACCAACATAAATTTTGTCCTTTTGCAAAAATTCAAAAGATTTCAAGAGTAGTTACCAAGTTCCAACCTTGGAACTGCATGGACAAGTACTGAAATGAAGTGATTATTTTATTTTGGGTGAGCTTTCCACAAATAAGTCTAAATTAAGTTTAAGTGTGGTTTAATTATTAGATGTTTAAAAGTTTTTGGTGAGAATCTGGGGAATTTTTTTTGTTAAATCTTGATTTTTGTTATTTAAATCAAGTTTTTCTCTACACATATGTATTCATTACCCTCAAAAACCTTAAAGCACTTAAATTGTGGAAAGTTCATAATTCAAATTTGTAATTCTAACAAATCGTTACCAATATACGTATACCTGAATTACCAGTTGTGGTAATATATGTGAATTACTAGTAGCTCCATATCTTAGTGAATGTAGCTGTCGGACAGATAGATTGGTGTATCTTAGTGATAGTAGCTCCATATCTACGTGAATTTCCTTAAGAAAACTTGAAAACTAATAAAAATAGGTCATCAGCAATGTTTATTATTTTCATTAAATTTTAATGGATCTAGAGAACTTGAGAACTATTTTAGAGGTGAAACACTAAAATTTTTATTCCCAGACAGATAAATCTTGCCACAAATATAGCTTATAAATTTTAGTTTTCCATAACAAATCAATCATAACAAAATCTATTATTTCTGGGATGGAAATAATAGGGGCATGGATGTTAGTTTTTCGGAATCAAGAGTTAAAAACTATTAGAGTTTACATCATAAATTAATTACTTATTTTATTACTAGTTTAGTTGTGTTTTAGTTAGAGAAGGTAAGTTTTATTACTAGTTTCGTTGTGTTTTATTTTTGTATAAGGTAAGTACAACAATAGCAATATATATTTTTTATATTGGGTTCAATATATTTTTTTATATTTATCTAGTTTTGTTTATAGTATGTATAGTTTTTTATAAAAAAATTTATTTGTGGCTTATTTTTTATTTTTTATCTTAATTTTGTTTAATATTTTTGTACAGTTTTTTATAGTTTCTTATTAATATGTTAATTGAGTTTAGTCTAAATAGTATGGTGAAGTTTTGCTTTTATAATGACATGACAAAGTTTTTAACTTTTAGAAAATCCAATTTAGTTTTCGTACCATTTTAATAAATAGGAAAAGCATGTGAAAAGAAAAAGAAAAAGGAAAAATTCCTCATTGAAAATCAAATCACTAAATTAAATTCGTGAATTAACTATTAAAAAACAAATTTTGTAATCAAATTAAGAAACAATTTATAAAAAAATTAAAAGTTATTCCAAAATGTTGGAAATTTTTTCTTGTAGACGCTGGAAAAATCATTTTTTTTCCAGCGCCTACAGGAAAAAAATTCCAACATTTTAGAATAACTTTTAAATTTTCTATAAATTGTTTCTTAATTTGATTACAAAATTTGTTTTTATATGCATTTCCAATATCCATATCTCCTGTGATCCTTTGTTCGAAGATGTATTGCATGATGTCATTTGTATGAATAGGATCATGACGGAATCAATTTTGATACATAATTATTCCCACTCATATGATTTGTTTTTTCAAATGAACAAAAGTTTTTTCTTGTTTGTTAATTGTCATAATGTTTGATGGAGAAAGGTTGTGTGAGTGCATGTTTTCATATTTCCTCTTTATCGATGCCACATAATTGATGATTTGTGTGGATTCCTATGATTTTAAATCTCTTTGCAACTATCTTCTCAGGTCCACACCCTTAATGGAATACATCAGGTGAAACTCTATCTTTTTTACAGTGATACGCTAGTATCCACTCAGAATAAAATCTAGGCTACAACTCTTATTGGCATTGCATCAAACCCATGTAAGAAAGTATAACCAATAGTTGGTTCCATTGCATGGACCCAAAACCTTAACATGTAGAAAATATGAAGTGGAATTTAAGAGAGGCAAAGATTGGAGAATGTTTCGAGGAAAAAAATAGAGATTTTGCTAAGGGTCAAGAATTACCAATCCTAGAAAAATGAGAGAGCACTACATTTCTTCAGATCTCCATGAAATTTTACAAGAATGAAATGACAAAAAAGCTAAAAAGTAAAATATTCATGGAGCTAATACGTGTTTGAAGACCAAGACCAAGAGCACACAAGTAGCAAGATGCGACCACTCCACTTATAATACATACAAGTGGCGCAGAGTTCAATATACTGTAAAATATCAACTTATTTTAATGGCCAAGCACTGAAAAGTTAACACTAGTCCTTTTATGCATCACATGGGCCTTCCAAATATATATACACCACGAAATAAGTGTATATTTATATGAAGCTAAGATCTGTATGATCACCCATTTCATTTTCTTCTGGCATATCCTAAGAAATAACATCTCCAACATTAGAATGTACAGATTCTATGGTTGAATTCGTTTTTGAGAAGTTGGAATCGCATCGCCTTCAGAAGCTTTATTAGTATTGTTTCTTAAGAAGCTTTACTGCTATCCAGACTGATGCAGGCAGGTGAATGAAGGCAAGATTCCATGGTTGAAATCGTTTCTGAAGAAGCTGCAATCGCCGCGCCTTCAAAAGCTTTATCAGTATTGTTTCTTAAGAAACTTTACTGCTATCCAGACTGTTGTAGGCAGGTGAATGAAAGCGGGCAAATGAAAATTCAAATTTTAAATTGCGGTTGTGCGGGTTGGCGGAGGGGGAAGTGACGAAGGAAGGGAGGTGGTGGAGGCAAGGGCGCAGGGTCCACTTCCTACCCGGAAAGCCACGGGGTCGCCGGAGGAGCCAGTCCCGGAGCTGTCCTATCACGCTACGTTTCGTTGAATAAAAGACTCCTCCTGATTGTATTACTGATCAATCATAGTACCAACTGTTTCAATTAGGGAAAACTTCCAATGGAGTATTGTGACCCAATGGATCAACTTTTACATCGTTTTTCCCTTTATTTACAATTAACTAAATCATGCGTTAATTAACCAGCAGCTCAGCAATCAATTATCAGATCTATATACATAATTACATGAGAAACATATAAACATGAGAGCAAACCATCAACACATGAACATCATCAACCATGAACAATGAACAACAATACTCTCACAATCAGTTTTACAGGGCTTCTAGAAATACATCAACATATGATCAACTCAGTAATACAATCATAGTACCAACTGTTTCAATTAGGGAAAACTTATTGCACCCATCAAAGGAAAATCCTATATCCTACATGGGGATAATTACACATCCTATTCTTTTAAGAGTTTCCTGAATTCAATACAGAGCAGATCTATTTGGATCTTAAATTTGTCACACTCAATGTATTCTCTGGTAATAGAAATCTTAGTTGTGTGAATACTTGTTACATGTATCATGGCACTAATCGATTCACTTGGTTTCGTGTGTTGTTTACTTTATAGTTTCATAACCCTCATTTGAGTTAGTTTGCTGCTTTTTCAAGGATGTTGGGAAGTTCCTAAAACTTAAATCTGAGATTATGAGAAATCTGCTGGTTCCGTGGAATAATGTGCTCAAATGGGCAGTCCACCTATTTCTTAGTTAGATTACAAACTAAGCGAAACGTCCTCAAAATATTTAAAGTTTTGATTTCAGATTTAATTCTTAGAATTTTTAAATCTCGAAATTAGTGTTTTTAGTTTTGAGTGTTATTTCTAGATTTCTAGAATTGTAGTTTTCTTTTGGAGAATGTTTGATTGTAGTTTCAATCTTGAATAATAAAGGATTTCTTTTTGAGCAGTTGGTCATTTTGTGTTCTCGTGAAATAAGATTTCTTTTCATATATTCTTGTTTTGAAGGAAAGAATTGTTTTAAAAGATTGCATCTCTCAACTCTTTCTTTTAGATAGAATTCATTAAAAGGAAATGAATTGTTTCTCATAATAGATGCATTTTTAGTGTTTTGAATCGGGTCACCACATATCATCAAAGTTTCACTTTCGCACCTATTGTCCTAAGAAACAACTTATTAAAAGCAACGCTTAAATTAAAATCAATCTAGTAATTTTCATATTTCTAGGACTCTTTTCACCAACATAGCTTAGTAGTGTCTTGTAGTAGGGAGTAATTATCTCTCCAAGACAATTAAAACAAACAAGTAGTCAATCTTGCAGTAGGAAAAATCCAATAGTAGCTTGTATGCTCTGGGAAGCTTCTCTTAAAGGAGTCAAGCACGAGATCTTATCCGAACCAGTGAGGTGATCAATTCCAACTCATTGGGAACGATAGAAGATGTGCACGTATTAACAACGATAAACCTTGGATTGACCATTGTCGAGGAGCCTGGGGTCACTTGTCGGTATACCTTGGATTATGTCAAGGAGCCTTCAAGGGAATTGAGCATTTTTACTCTACCCTTGGGCGTATATCGGATCGTAGACTATTCCCCCAGGGATATTTGTTCTTGTTGGTGACCTTAGTGGCCATAAACTTTAAGATTTTTTCCTAAGGTGACGGTGGAGGAAAGATCCCACTGTACCTGGAGCAGACATCGACTAGACTCACTTGGACTCTCCGGAGGGTTATCTTCACTCAAGATGGTTTAAGTGGAGAAACTTGCACCGGTCTGTTTCATTAAGCAGGTTGTTGGGGTAACTGTTCCAACTGCCATTTCTACATTAAATTACTACGATGTTTAGATCAAATTTGTGATCTTCCAAGTTTGTTGCTATGTTTAGATCGCTTTGTCAATGTAATATTCCCCCGGAAATTCCGACACTTGTTTCCGACGCTTTTGACCAAATGTCGGAAATTTTCCCAAATTTTTTCCATCCTGCCCGAAACCGTCGCTATACCGACATCTATAGAAAAGTGTCGCAATACCAACACTTAAAAACGTGTCGCAATTGCGACGTTTAGAGGAAGACGTTGCAATTGCGACACCATGGCCCAAAGCGTCGCTATTGAGACGACTCTAAACGTCGCAACTGCGACACAATGTCTAGGTGTCGCCATTGCGACGTTTGGAGGCACCCGTCCTAATAGCGACGCCTTTTCCATCGTCGGTATAGCGACAGTTATTTTTGCGCTACATAAAAATACCAAACTTATATGCGCGCTACATAAAAATTTGAAACTTATATGCGCGCTACATAAAAATGATTTTATTGTTTCGTATTTGTCGCAATAGCTACATTAACGTTTGATATCACGCGCGCATTCGCCCTCTGCTCTTGCAGAATAGAATTTTCCCTCAGCATTCGCGCTCAGCTCTTGCATAACAGCATTTTCCCTCAGCATTTTCCCTCAGCGTTCGCCCTCAGCTCTTGCAGAACAGCATTCTCCCTCAGCTCTTGCAGAACAGCATTCGCCCTCAGCTCTTGCAAAATGGTAAGTTCTTACTGCAGGCCCTTCCTCCTATAGTAGGGTTGACTCTATTTGGGTTTTTTTGGTCAATTCCATTGGATTGTGCTAGGCTGTAGGGTTCTCTCTAGATGTCAAGAATCAAGATTAAATACCCTCTATTATCTTCATCACCCAATACAAGATTTAAATTTTTCCCAAAGAAACGCTTATTAATTTGGCAGCCATTATTTCTCCCTGCTTTAAAAACCCTACATTTAAATGAAAACAAACATTGCATTTCAACTACAAAAATCTATTAGTGTTCAAATGTACATGTGTGCTACATTAACGTCTGATATCACACGCGCATTCGCCCTCCGCTCTTGCAGAACAGCGTTCGCCCTCAGCATTCGCCCCCGCCTCTTGCGTAACAGCACATCCGCCTTCAGCATTCGCCCCGAGCTCTCGCGTAACATTCGCCCTCGCATTCGCCCCGAGCTCTCGCAAGAACAACATTCTCCCCGCATTCGCCCTCACCCCTTTCGGCACGGGGGCGCATTCGCCTTGCATTCACCCCGCCCTTGCGTAACAACATTTTCCCCGCATTTTCCCCGCCGTTCGCCCTCAGCTCTTGCAGAATAGCATTCGCCCTCAGCTCTTGCAAAATGGTAAGTTATTACTGCAGGCCCTTCCTCCTATAGTAGGGTTGACTCTATTTGGGTTTTTTTGGTCAATTCCATTGGATTGTGTTAGGCCGTATGGTTCTCTCTAGATGTCAAGAATCAAGATTCAATACCCTCTATTATCTTCATCACCCAATACAAGATTTAAATTTTTCCCAAAGAAACACTTATTAATTTGGCAGCCATTATTTCTCCCTATTTTAAAAACCCTACATTTAAATGAAAACAAGCATTGCATTTCAACTACAAAAATCTATTAGTGTTCAAATGTACATGTGTGCATCACTTGTGTAGGGTATTCCTTTTTCACTTTCACATTATCCAAGAATGTGTGCAGTATAGTTCATATTTTTTGTGATTTAGATTGTCTTGAAAAAGGAAAGGTAAATTATTTCCCATGGAAAAAGAAGGTTTTCCCTTTTTATAGGTTGTTTGGACTTACGTGGAAAATTTTATGGTATGCCTTTCATATTATGTAGTTTAAATTTGAATTAACAGACTATTCTACATGAAAATATAATTACCTATGTGATGTCCTTCA
The DNA here is from genome assembly GCA_034641835.2 of Pinus albicaulis. Classification (NCBI taxonomy): domain Eukaryota; kingdom Viridiplantae; phylum Streptophyta; class Pinopsida; order Pinales; family Pinaceae; genus Pinus; species Pinus albicaulis. The sequence continues at coordinate 28,172 of JAXQQM020091049.1, forward strand.
TCACTAATTAAAATTATAGGGTTTCAATTTCCTAGACTCTAACTCATCTGATGCTAAATTCTAGGTTCTCATTGGTGGATCACTCTTCCATTGATTTCCTTTCCCTCTGGATCTTTTCATACTTTAAAAGTCATCAATGATACATATATTATTTCAGGTATCCCAAAAGGCTTTATAGTAGAACATATTGTGAAGTTTTTTTGACACTTGAGGATTCTTTTTAGAAATGCAACGTGGTCTATGCTATCGAGTTATATATCAAGCAATTTGTCCTTAATAACCACACTATGAGGTAGGTTCAACCAGTTTGAACTTGTTGGGACATAGCATATGAAGTTGTGTGATGAGTCCATATCACAGGTCTATTATGGTGAAAAAAGTGAATACACGTAATGATAGTTATTATGTTAACATTACTAGAAACATTTTCGAAATTATCCATGCTATCAAGATGTCAAAATTCCAGGCATTAGGTGTCAATACTCGTAGCTAATAGATAATAATAATAATATAAAAAAATCACAACTTTATTCTTGAAATATGATTGTTACGCATTGGTAACCTAGTTCATGAGTTACTATCACCCAAAGATTGCAAAACAAACTTAAAATATAAATTAAACCAACATGAGAATCCAACTAAGGGTTTCTCGACAAAATCATGCCATAACCTGGCATTTTGAAACCCAAATTTGAATCCATCATAAGAAATACAATGCAAACTCAGATGGATTTTCAATGCATGTTTGCATGCTACACTTATTCTCTGTCTAGATATCATTTTTTAAATGGAACCATTAGTCAAGCCCACAATCCTTTTTATGTGAAAAATTTTAGCTCTATTTGAGCTCTTTTTTGCTCCACCACCTCCATAAACCAGTGTTACACGGGGTCTCGCCCCCCCACCTAGGGGTCTAGATTCCTCGCCCCCTCGCGCTCCGGGGTCTTGGGGACTTCTAGGGGATGTTTCCCTCACGCCCCCTCACGTCCCCTCACCGTCCCTTTTAGTTTATGGTTTCGTGTTAAAATTTGATGTGCCACTTAGCATATTTGAGAATCCAAGTGATTCTGATTCAGATGGTGACATGGTTGATCTTGATATATTCGTGCAGAAGTTGGATGCAGAGACCAGTGGGGCATTAACTTGAGCATTTATGCTCATTTATCAGTATGATGATATCATTTGATATTCATATGTTATGTTTTATGTTTTATGTTTCAGACATAACTTATTTGCGTTTAAGTTTTATGTTTCAGACTTGAGTTGTAAACTTCAGCTTAAACTCTATTTTGAATCTTGATATAATATGTCATATGATATCTTAAACTTTATTTTCATTGTACATTGTTAGTAGTTACATTAATGATTATATAGTTACAAACTTACAAACTTACATGCATGATTGTATGATGTATGTTTTAACTTTTAAATTTTAAATTTGTTTCAATTATATGATTCATCATTCATCGATTTGTAATTTTATCATCTATGATTTATCTTTCATGATGCAAGTGTATGATGACTGTATATACATTCCTTGCAAAAATATAGTTACATTTTAAATATTAAATTTTATAATTTTTATGACCCCGACGTCCCCCCCACGTTTCCTGAAAATTGGTAGGGAGCTTTTGCATAGGCCGCTCCCGCGCTCCCTCGTCCCCTCGGTCCCACCTCCAGGGGACTTGGTGGAACATTGCCATAAACATATGCAAACATATATCATGATCTTGGAATTCCATTACATATGTATGTGCCAATGTTCCATAATCTTGCCCCATCATCAATTTAAGAAATTTCCATTGAATATCAAATTATGGAGGGGGGAACTTTTTGCTGCAACATTTGGCTCAAAATCAGGGACCATCTCCGTATGAGGTGAATGAGAACTATAGATATTTGAAGAAGTAGATTAGTGCCTTTTCCTCTGACCATGGAGTCATATACAGTCATCCATCACAAAAATTTGTCTTTGTTCATTCTCACCTTGAAAGTTGCAAAAATTCATGCCCTAATTGAAACGACACTAAATTTGAAAGATATAATAAAAATGCAAGCTAGAAGTGCCCTATTAATACAAAGGGAAAACCTTCCTACCTACCCTAACCGAGATAAATTTTGATTGAATAGGAAACATGATATTTCCTATGGAGTTGATCCAACAACTTGTTAAATGTATGGGACTAAATCATGCATTTGATTTCCAGGGAAACATGCGCATGAAGAGAAAAAGTGCAGAATTAATGGAAAATTCATACATGCCACTTATAAAAACTACACCGAAAGGTCAAAAAATACTTAAGGCCTTAACTTAATTTGAATCCAAAAATGACAAAACAAGATTAGTGAAAACACGAGAGTGGTGTGGGTGAACAACATAAATAAAAAGTGAAGATACCTTTCCCCAAGATGCCTTTGTCACCGTTGTATGAAAACATGTTTTCCTTTTCCTTTATACATGCAAGTGAATGCATTATAGGTATGGTGTTTTCCCAGAATAGGAGAAGCCTACTTAAATATATCATTCGTGGATTGAATGTTTGGGTGCCTTAATGCGCAATGACATGTTTCCAGGACTGAATTCAATGCAAGGCATATTTGAAACTCTAACTCTGTCTTCCGGTGTCTTATTAGAAATTATTTCAGTTTTCATTTTGTGTTTTCAAGTTAGATATTTTTTTCAAGTTTTTACATTTATAATTTTATTTCAATGTGGCAGACTGATCAGGGCAGTACAGGAACAACCCTGAGACGGGATGATCGCGGAAAGAGGCCAGCGGAAGAACATGTAAAGTGCCAGCATTTCTCTATCTTCAGGTATTTTAGTTATTTACATAATTGAAATAATATTAATTTTGTTCAAATATGCAGACACCTAGCCATGGTACGCCCGATGATTCCCTCTTTGAGGAAGAGCTTTCTTCATCCCTATCTCCAGTGTTCTTGTTGCAAAAAAAGGCACGAGATGCAAGGTCAGAATTTAATGCTTTGATAGACGCGCCTCAAACACCTGAAACAGAAGAGAGGATACAACATCTTATGAGGCAGCTAAATAGATATCAGGTAATAATAAAAAGTCAAAAGGATATTTTTTTTGTTCTGCATGAGATGAATTGTGATAGTTTGATTTTTAATTTTTACATTGACTAAACTAACAAAAGTTCTTTTGTATGTAGCGTCTTCTGGCATTTGCTGAACCCGGTGTTGGTGGTAGTGGGACACAAGGGCAAGAGATTTCCCAACAACCCTCTCATACACCTTCTACTCCTTTAGGTGCTAGCCAAGAAACACACCCTACCCAAGCAGACACCCAGCCAACCGCTGAACGTGTTGGCAATGATGAGGCCGATATGGCCAACTACATTATTGCGTTTCCTGGAGCTACACGTGTCAGCTCCACAGGGACCATTAATGGCACGTTGTTGGTGAACGATGAGGGTGTCCCTATAAAGCATGTACAACTCCCAGGTAATTTTTAATATTTTAACTATTTCATGTACTTTATCTAAAACATATTTATCATGATTTTTATTTTTAAATTAATCATAATATCTTCTTTTTCTTTTGGTTTTATTCCGTGTAGGAAACAATGAGTTCTACAGGATTCTGGAGAGCCATGCGTTGGTAATTTTTGGCCCAACCATACGTACAGGGTGGAATTCCCAGAATTCCAACCTGAAAAAAGAACTTATAGATTATCTAGAAGCCCTTTTTGGGGTCGGCACATTTGACAGAAAAGCGGTGGCTCAGGTAGCCGGCAAATATTTGAAATATACCAAGGACACCTATAGGACGCAATTGCAATTTAACCCTAGATATGAGCGTCCTCTCGCAGTTTCAGAGAGTGAGTGGAGAGCACTCATCCATGACGGAAAAGAGAAAAAGGCAAAGAAAGAAGGAAAAATGCCAACTGGACCCGCAAGGTAAATTACAACTTTAATTCAATAGCTTTAATTTTCTTTATGTCTAAAATAAAAGTGTGTTACGTCATATCTGACTTCAATCTTTTGATGCTAGGTTTCCTGACACCTCAAAGGCAACCAAAGCTAGGATTGAGAAAAAGGGCCATCACAAGCTCGGCCAGGGTGGCTACTTGAAATTAGCTGCAAGAATTGTAATTAAGTAGATAAACATCTTATAATTAATTGTATCGCCTTCCAACGTTTTTGTAATCCTATCAGATATGATTAAAAATACACAATCATATGTAATGTAGGGTGATGACTTCGGAACAGAAACTACAGAGGAAGATAAAAATATCGCTTTCCGTTTCGGCTATCAAGCTGTAGTTGAACGTCGCAGAAGCTTGGGGCAAGTCCCAAGATCCAGAATGCCTGATAAGGTAAAACATTAACCTTTCAATATTTTTGTTTTCATCCATAAATTTAATGTCTAACAACTTTGTTTAAATCAGGGGAGCAACACTACCGACGAGGTAAATAACCCAGTTTTAGAGCCAGATGTAGATGATCCTCTCGTGCAACCTGATCATTGTAGTGGGGACCAGGCCGACAATGCCGCTATCAGTGAGGGCCGTGACGGTAATTAATTTCCACTTATAATTTTTTCTAATTATACCTTGATGGTTGTCCTTATAACGTTTTTTGTTTAAATGACAAAGAATGTTTCCCTTGAGGATCTTACCACCAGAGAGGAAGACAGGGCAACAGTCCCAACGGCGACAACTGGTGCACCAGGTAAATAATCTCATTGCAAATTTTTTTATTAATATTACCGAACTAGTTCAATGATATTTAAAAACTGATAATTAAAATTTAATATTATCTGTTTTTGGAGGTGATGCCCCGTCACTGGATGAGACCAGATATCGTGACAATGCAACTAGGTCAGCGGCGACAACTGGTGCACCAGGTAAATAATCTCATTGCAATTTTTTTTATTAATATTACCGAACTAGTTCAATGATATTTAAAAACTGACAATTAAATTTAATATTATCTGTTTTTGTAGGCGATGCCCCGTCACTGGATGAGACCAGACATCGTGACTATGCAACTAGGTCAGCAGTGCGGGTCGAAAGGCACGAAATAGGAGCAGAGCATGATGATATTGATGATGTAATTAGGAGCTTTAGAAATAGGAAGAAGAAAAAGAAAATTTGATAATGTAAAATATTGTATTATTATAAGACAAACGTTACCATACTTGGAACGTTTTTGCGTTATATAAAAAACTCATTTATCATACTATTTTTATGTCAAGCATTAATTGCAATGTTTCCTTGCGTACTTTTTGTTGAATTGTTTTTTATTAGTTATTGAATATTTTTTTTTATGCTCATGAAAGTAAAAAATGAAATATAGATTGGGTATTGGGGAATTGAGAGTGATGTGAGGGTGGGGGGGGGGAGGGGCCATAAGAGCTTTCACCTTCACGTGGTTGGCCCTGTTTAGTAGAGAATAATTTATTGGAGCGATTTAATCTTGGAGCAAACCTCCCTCGATCCAGCGTAGCAACAAAAAAGTCAATGTTGACTTAGTTGCTACTCTTTCAGATCGTGGGAGGCTTGTTCCAAGTTCATGCGACTCTAATAAATTGTTCTTGAAACGAAGAGGAGCTTATTCAAGTATGTTTTGACATTTTCAACATATGTTCTAACATTATCATAAGAATGCATCTTAGAGTAAAAAATACTACATCAATTACTTGTATTTATTGTATAGATAATGATGGATTTTGATTGACTTGGCAGTGCAGGTACAAATCCTCTTGCATCATGAGCAATACAACTTGTCAACCAGGGTCATGTCCAGATATTTTTGCTTGTGCGCTTGACCAGGTTCGTAATGTCACATTTTGTAAGTTCCTTTACAGTTCATAATTCAATATTAAGCTTGTTCACGATTATTATCTAGGTTTTTTGTATGTGTTTTTTCATCTATTTGATTGTAAGCAACTATGCATGTTTCCTGTTGTTCACTATGATTTATCCCATTACCACTCCCAGGATGAATCCGACTTTATTGTTACATAGGTTACTTTATTGTTACTATGATTTCTCCATTTACGATTTCATAGGTTACATCATGTAAAGTTGTCAATCTCAGGTTGGTGATGAGCTTTAGTTCTCCAAATTTGGGGCTTTTCTGATATTTTCTCCCTCATGTCATTCCTGCATCACCTCGTTGTTTGAGCATGCCAATTGTCTCCCACTTGTACCAATTGGCACATGTCAATCTCTGAGTGGTGCCACATTTCACCTATTTTCAGTGAGAGTTTAGGGTTTCTCTAACATAGCTTCAGAAATCCGATTCAGTGCCTGCTTGAATATTGTCACATAATACTTATGGTTTGGATTGATGAGCATGTTCTTAATGGTTGGTTGATTCATAAGAACCACCCATAAATCTCTCTTCCTCTAACACACAGAAAATAAAAATATCTTTGACAGGAGACAGAGTTTCAATACTTTGAAAACAAACTTCTATTCCCTTCAATAACTCAAAAAAAAACTATTACACTACTTCCTCACTGAGAGGGATTACAAAATTATGACTGCTACAAAACGCAGTGCATAAAACCAACTCACTGTCTGTTCAAAACAAACATACTCCGTCTCTAAGACACTCTGCTGTGTTTTTCCCTTTCGCACTGCTGTGCATACACACTTAAAAAGTTACACTCAATTTTTCACTTTTTACACACTGCTATGTAATAAAAAATTTACGTACTGTCTATAAAAAAAACTACCAAGCTTTTTCGACCTTTTTATTTTTATATGCCGGAACATATAAAACATTTTATAATAAACCCTCTTTTAAAAAAAATAAAATTAAAACTAAATTCTATGGCCCACCTTTCATTTCGCATATGATATATATATAACATATGTATATATTAAACTATCAAAACATTAAAGAACCCTTTCCGTCTGACTTCAAAAGTCTAAATAGATTGAATTTCAAACCAAATTCGCGTTCCAAAATGGGATGCTGACGTCTGCCTAATTTTAACTCGAATTCTCAATCCAATGTGCCCTATAAAAAATTCGGGTCCGGTTTTCAGGTTTTCAGATTCCCTTCAATTTCATGCTATCCAATATTAATGCTCCACGTGTCCTCCTTTTGAATTTACAAAACTGTCAGGTAAATTTCTGTTTGTTTAATTTTTGGTTGGTGAATTGCGTTAATGTTGGTTGTTGTGTTTAAATACAATCCTGTACAGAAATATGGCTGCGGCCGTCTACAAAAAAAACTTGTAGGAATTTTAAATGCTGAATTAAATTTCTGGATGGCATGCAAGCAACCTCCAAAAAAAAATGTTGCTGCTGCATCCGTCCTTCTGCTGCAGCAGTTGAAGTTAAAATTCAACAGCACAGGGTTTAATAAGTGAGGGTGTAAAGGTAACTTTTTGTCGATGGTACCGGATTAAGATCATCTATTCATTTTTGTAGGGTCTTATGGTGTTTGGTTTTTTAGTTTTGGGTTGGGTTTATTGAGTCTAAGATAGTTTTTGAGTGAAAAAATTGCTATCAGGTATTAAAAAAATTTGGTTCTTTTGTCAAAATTTATGAGCTTGTTAGGAAATACAAAACCGACAATGGTTGTATCTTAAATTTGTGGAAAATAATTTGAAATGAAACCTTTTTTTTTAGGTTGTTGCAGCAGGTGCAAACCCCATTCAAATTACTAGGGGCATTGACAAGACAATAAAGGCCCTTGTTTCCGAACTCAAAATTTTGTCAAAGGAGGTAAATGCTTGCCTTTTGAGTAGGTTGGTTTTCCTTTTGCTGATGGTTTGGTGTATCTAATTGAATTAGTTGCCTAAGGGATTTTTGGTTGCAAACTCCTTTTCATTTTTCATACAGTATTGGCCTTGTGGAATACATTTGATTGTGTGGTCTTGTTAGATCTACAACATTTGTAGTTGTTTAGTCTTATGGCCGAGGTGCACTTTATTATGGAAATAG
>JAXQQM020067206.1:0-73214 GCA_034641835.2 Pinus albicaulis
TTTATCAGCATTAATTGATGTACACTTACAATCAAGCTTAGTGGGAGCTTTTTACCGTCCTTTGAAGCTCGGTGTCATGCTGGAGTAACTTTGTTTTTGCTTCCCGAGGTCTAATGATCAACAGATCAACTTCTAAACTATTCTTTAATCTTCTCGAATGGTTCCGCCGACAATTAGAGATAAGATATCTCAATTAGTATTAATTGTTCGACGGTCTTTGATCTCGACGAGACTGCAGGTGTCTTTGGAGTTGTAGAGGGTTCAATTAGCCTCTTCTTATGGCGGTGGAGGATTTCTCAGGTAGACAGATGTCTTCGTCGTTTCCTAAAACACTTTAAGTTACTTGAGATATGTGTTTTTGGGTCTTCAATCTCTGATTCTGATAAATTTTTGTCTTTGGCACTGATACCCTTTAATAAATGATGATTTATGCTTGTCTTCTGATGCGCAGGGCAGTAGCGGGGTCGAATGGCATCAATGAGTCATGAAATCACTGATAAAATGTAAATCTAACACCCCCTGAAAGATTCTTTATGAACTTAGAAGACAGAGGATCGTCATCCTCTGCCTTTGTGGTTTCTTCAAAATGGCAGAAGAATTCATTCGAAAACCTGCAAAATACAAACAATTTGTCATAAAATCTTGCGGGAATGGGTTAACTTCTTCAGAGGCGTAGGGAGAGAGCAGGACCGTTGGATGGCATCATCCAATGGTGGAGATTAACTGAGAGGAGTTTAAATGACGCGGGAGAAAAAATTAAAAAGAACCGTTGATCGCGCGATGAGCAACGGTGGGGATCGGTTTTTTTTTTTTTAAAACCCTTTGCTAGAGGCAGAGGGCGATGGAGTAATGTGGAAAAAGATCTAGGCCGTCCGATCTGGACACGTGGACGGCCCAGATTTAATCGGAGGATCGCAATTGGAAGGTCACACAAAAACATGCGATTGAAACACTGCGATGCCATTGAGCGCTGTCTGTCCGATCAACAGGGAGATGGACGGCTAGGATTAAATCGGAGCAACCACAGTCGGGGAGGTCACACAACAACATGCCGGTTGAAACAACACGATTGAAACTTTGCGATTGAGCGTTGTCGGGTAGATCATCGAGGAGATGGACGACGAGATTTAATCGGAGGATCGCAATCGGGAGCGAGAAAAGGGGGATGCGATTGAAACGCGGCGGCGCGATTGAGCATTGTCCGTCCGATCATCATGTCTGTCCGATCAACAGGGAGATGGACGGCTAGGATTAAATCGGAGCAACCACAGTCGGGGAGTGCAGAAGAGGGGATGTGATTGAAACTTGCGATTGAAACTTTTCGATTGGGTGATAACCGTCGGATCGGGTCTAGATCAACAGTCCATATCCTTTGATTTTTTGCACCGACGGGACCCTTATACTTTGTGAGAAACCCATAAATTTTGATAAACACCAAGGTTTTGAGTGGATCGGGCAGAATATATATATGATAGGCTGGCGCCCGATTGCGGGGCCACTGGGTGTATGGAGTACCATGGGTCCGGGGCTTTATATAAATAGAGCTAATCACAAATCGGAACATTCGGGCTCGGTCTTTCAATCAACCCATTTGTAACTTCTCCGATGCGATTGCGCGTCGGTCTTTTTGATCTAACCATTTGTGAATTCTCCGATCGCGATTGCGCGATCGGTCTTTTTGATCAACCCATTTTTATTTATCACATGACCTTAAGTTTTTAACTTAAAAACTTCGGAAAGTGGGTTTTTGGGTTTATAAAGGAAAAAATTGATCGGAGAGGGATTTTTCAATGGTTTAGCGCCCGATTGCGGGCCTACGGGTTAAATGAAATAACCATATGATCTGTGGTTTATGACAAAGGGGCTGATCGCAATCGACATTTTGAAATGGCTCAAAAACATGCACACTTGAATCTTTCCGATGCGATTAGCGCTTCATGGGTTTGGCGCTTGGTTTTTATGATGAGGGCGTATTGGGGAAGTGGTTTGGAAACTCAGGCCAAGGGGCTTAAACCTTTAATAAAGAAATGGGTTTTTTACACAGATTTTCAGTGATTTTCAAAGGTTTCTGAGGGTTTCGACAGAGTTCGAAAGAAGTTTGGAACTCTGCAAAGGAAATTTTATATGAAAAGAGGGTGAGGAAAATGGAGAACAAAGGAAAATGATGAAAATATGAAGGTTAGTCTCTGAGAGGAAAAAGGGGAAAAGAAGGAGGATATTGCAGCAGTCTTCTCATGGAATTTTTAGCAGAATTTTGTGTTTCTGAGAAATAACAGTGAAAACCTTGAGACATGAGCATGAGATCATCTACAGGCTTTAAGAGATAACATTTTGGCCAGGAAAGTGTTTCTTGAAGGAGTCCCACACCCACCTTTCAGGGGTTACGTCAGTATGACCTCTCTTTTTTCTTTGAATTTAAATTATTCAAATATATTTGTATGAAAAAGGTTCTTTTACTTGGGGTATTGGCTGTAGGTATTATAGCCACGCCAAATCACTATACGCCCCATACAATAAAGGTACAAGTGAAGATATCATTCTACCCTTAGCATTGTAGGCTTCCCTAAGAAAGCTTTGCATATCTTGACATCATTTCTTCAAAAAAATAAAAACATAAGTTTCATTTACCTGACCATGTTTATCATCACCCCACCTTGCACATGATAAATACCCTCGCAGGTCAGTAGAGCCTCACTCTCCATGGCATCCATCACTCATGTAGACCATACACCAAAAGTTTGGAGCCATGACCATAAAACCCCAGGCTCGAGAACCACTTCAGGTTTTTCCATCCATCATCAAACATCAAGTCAAGTTTTACCCATGTCATGTTAAAACCCCTTTCCTGGGCTGCCATGCTCATAAGTAGATCAGAAAAAACGCACCACTGTGTCTCGCACTTGGCCTATCACACCCCCATCCTCATAGCCCATCTGTGACACTTTTCATCCGCATCATCACCCCCTCACAGAGACCAAAAAATGGGGCCCCCACCCTCAACAAAACAAACTCCTCACACCACAGTGATGGATTATTTTCATGTTTATAGGGGCAACCGTCTCTGTGCTTGTACATCCAAATGCATTCTCTATTCTTTTGGCAAGTGTACAAAGATTTGTTAGGAGATCACTCCCACCCATCCATTCACATTTCTCACTTGGAATCAGTCCCTAATCACCCTTGGTCGGAGCTACACATTCTTTACCACACCCCACCATGACACTCATAACAACCATACACCCACCATGGACATTGGATGTCCTACAGATTCCAGTGATTTTCCCACCAAAAATTGTTATGACTAATGCCACTCGCATATATAGCTCTAGCCTCGGGCCACTTAACTACCATGATCAGTTATATCCATTTATCATCGTCATGCCTAAGTTAACCTATCACACTATGCCCTGCTACATCAGAAACCCTGGTCCCTTGCATCAGTACTCATCTCGGTCGGCTGATGCCTCCTTCTTGTCAACTACAACAAACATTTTCGAAAAAGGAGGTAGTAACTTGGATGACTCCTCACCTCAATAGGGGAATCCACGAATGGCATTATGGGAATCATCATTTCCCATTAATGTCATTGATCCTCTTGAAATTAGACTTCAAGATAAGATTTCATTTCAATATGGTATCGTACTTCATAACCATTGACACTCTATAATAATTTATCAAAGACCCGTGACTTGATAAGTATATTTTTCAGCAATGCTTACACGGGAAGGTCCCCAATAGTCAAAGACCCATGCATACAATGAGAACTTGTTCTAAGCAAATATGTAAAACCAAGATTATGTGTGTGGGTGTCATATTCAACATTATTTGAAATAAAAAACACCCTTGAGCGTGTCAGCAACCATCGTCATCAACCAACAATAGGTCACTACCAAAAAGTGACATAAATAGAACCACTATATGTCAGATAAGATTAACTAGTCAAAATATCATGAGCATGGGACATGCTCGCCTTGTAGAAATATTTTATGCATTCTATCTCTTGCAGGTTTCCAACAGAGCATGGTGTTTTTTTTACTCACGGAAAGAGGTATTTAACCTCAGTTCTAAATAAATTTAATCTCTCTCTCTCTCAAAAGGACTACACAGAAAAAGAAACTATAATGTATTTCAGTTATACAGTTCTTCCTAGACCTCATACATTAGGAGGAAAGTATTAACACTGGAAAATCGTACACGCAGAAGACACTAAAAAATTTCAAGTAGAAGGTATAGATAAATATGTTTAGGGTAGAAATACATTAGAGGAGCTAAAAATTTAATTTTTCCTAAGGTCAGAAGGAAAATGTTTTGGACCGCACATAGGAAGCATTGTCTCTAAGCATGCATTGCGACTTTTACTTTGATATCCACGCACTGCGTGACTATCCCATTGATAGCCGTGTGGTCCTGGGGATGTGGAATGTCACCATCCGAGACCACTTAGCACACTTGGAGAAAAATATTCTCACTCAACCTAACCAAGTACAATTGCCTTTCAGACACCTTAAGGCCTTAGTGTAGCACCCAAATGAATCATACCCCCACTCTTGTGTCACCATACATCTTGGACCAAGAGAAGGAGGGAAAATTTGAAAATGGTCTATAAAATCCAGCCATGGGAGGAGAAATGGGAGACACATTGTTATGATGGCCAAATTTCTCATCAACAAACTAGCTTTTTTTGTCTAGCAGTAAGAGGATTGGAAGGATTTAGTTTTTGGCCATCCAACACCTCAATCCAAGAGAAAAGATTTCACCACATGTTCATCGATCTACCATCCTTTGAGAGGGAATAGAGGCTTGCTGAAAACTTGAGGGGAAGAGATCCCCTTGTCTTGGATATTGGAGTTCCGTAGCTCGAGGTATCCACTACAAGAGATTTAGCATTGTATCTTTTGCTATGACAAACACCAAATAAAGGGAGAAAGCTCTCCATTGTTTACTTTTTAGTGTGTTTGATCTATTGAGCATTTTTCTTGTGCATGTTTTTTTGTTTTTGTTTCATTGTTTATGTAGCATGCTATGTTTCCATTTAACTTAGCTTATTACATGTTGAACTTGTTCCACTAACGTTTGAAAAACCACTTTGACTTGTGACTTGCATGTAGGTAAGCAGCCTCCCTACTAAGAAAAGTGTATTTTGTTCGCCCATCCGCTAAATACACTACCACACTAGTAATACTTTTGTATTATGACTTTGGTAATTCCTCACAGATTACTCGAAATAAATTCGTTAATACCAAGGCACAGGGACAAACTCTTTTTAAAAAAAATTCTCATTTTAGAGTTCCAAACCAGGAGGAAGAGGTTACAACAGGGGGACATTTTCAATTAGCCAAGGAAGCAGCAAGATAATATCCCAGTTATCCTCTGCGTTAATTGCATCAAGGCTAGTGAGGCCAGGCATGCTTACCTCCCATGAATATTCCTCCAGCAAGTGGTTACACTTGTGCAAAGCTCTCTCTAAATTTAGGTTTTTTTCCACCATTCTAGTTTGGTGAACAAAAAAGTTTGTTTAACAGTAATTCCGCTATTGCTTCCCCTAGCAATCAATGGCCTTATGGAGGGCATGGTATCATTTACAAAAATGAAATAACCATAGGGTTGAAGGATAAAGAATGCAAAAATTATCTCCCTAAAGGTTATAATAATCACAAAGTACTCAAAATCCTTTCTACTCACTCACCGACAGACTTCGTGATAGGAAGGGAAGACTTCGTGACAAAATGTGTTTCAATTAAATATTTTACTCGCTTTAAAATAACAAAGTAAGGCATTTCCAATCCCCATGAACTCCATTTCAGTGGATAAATAGATTCGTAGAGAACATGAACCAATACCATCATTCAATCAAGGAGTTCCAAGGGTTGTTTCTTGCATACATGGTCTGGATGACAAGGAGGATGACAAGAGGATGAGGACGAGGAGGTTGATAGGAGGAAGAGGAGGTCGTAGTATTCCTCCAGCGGTGATGATGCCAACTAATCTTGGAAAAAAACCATTAATAAATTAAAATCAATTGTAAAAAATAGCATAAACCCAAAAAAAATGAAATAATCTCCATGCCAACACATAGTTGTTGGAAAATCAATTCCTCTAGTGTACTGAGAGTGCAGAAAATTCCTCCAGTGATGAAAAAAATATAACGGTAAATTAACAACGTAGAAAACCTTTCTACGGCATCAAGGCCACAATATATATATTCTTTCGAAATAATAATTCGGTAGAATTAATAATTTGGCCGAATTATTAATTCGATCGAAAAAAATTATTTTGGTTTTTCCACCTCCAACAAAAAATCCAATTAATGGTCGGCATTAATGTAATAAAAAATAATAGTTTGGTTGAATTAATTTTAATAATTTGGTTGAAATAAACTTTGTTCGACCAAAAAAGTGCGATTATGAATTTTTTGGTCGCGTTTCTCACAGAATTGTAACCAAACCTCACATGTTTACCCATATATGACAGTAATTCTCACCGTAATATCATTGTGTATTAGTGATTATCCTCAAGAAATAAATGTGTTACATCAATCATTGAATTTTGTTGTGATTTGGTTCTATATGTACTTGGTAGTGATTTGATATACAAATACAATGATTTGATAGTGACTTGGCATAAATAAGACTTGAAAGTAGCATTTTTTATCCTTTTTCAACAATACCCTTTCTTTTTTCATGTAACACCTAACTATGGTAACCTTGCATACTATAGTGATCCTGGCTATCAACATCCTAGACATATGACAGACCTATAGCATACCTATGATAACAAACTTTGATGATACATATTGAATAAGCTCTTGTAAAATTACAATATTTATGACAAAAGGATGGCAAAACATGAATGTTAATTTGACTATACAATAAGCCTTATAGTCTAGAAATAGTTATGGATCAATGTTGAAGTATAGTCATGAGGTAGTAAGGGCTTATTGTACAGTATTATGAAGACACCAACATTGATATTGTAAATGATGTAACAATGACTTTGAATCTACTGCATAATATGTAGCAATATTAAATAATGTCTAACATTGATTGGATATATAGTGATTAGATAGTCATTCTTGTCTAAAGTTGACACTTGACATTAATGATACAACCTTGAAAATGATAGCAGTAGAGTTTGATTAATTTAGTGAGATTTAACATGAAAATATCAAAATGATTTGTAACAACTTATTGACGTGAGGCATGGATAACAATGTATGAATTTTGATTAGCAGTAGAAGTGATAACACATATGTTAGTATCCCTACTTGGGAAGTGTTTGAGAGCATTGGTAGTAGGTGATAGGGATGACCTGAGGCATCAAGGTAGGTGCCATCATCATTATAAATTTGTGTCCAATGCTTGTAGAAGTATAGGAAATTTGGTAGACTACTTTATGAACTATTAAACGCTTATTAATTCATGAGAAGCACACAATGGTCAATGGTAACAATTTTTACAGTGATGAGTAGTGGTTTGGTTTTGTAGTTTTCATTTAATTTGGCAGCAGGGTTTGATATCATTGATATCATATGTTTGAGAAATGGTCAGTGATGATCAATGTTATGTTTGAGCAGTGACATGTAATGATCAGTTTTAGTAGTGTTGGAACACTTTTGTGCAGTGGTCAAAGACTAGTTAGAATAATGTTGCAATGTTTTGTAGGATATTCATATTGAGAAATATAGTGTTACATTCTATATAAAATTATTATATTTATTTACAACATAAGGGGATCTAGTCTGAAAATTGGGAAACATGGTCCATCTACTCTTCAGGGTGGTAGGGTGGTGCAAGGCAGTTGATTGCATAAACATACATTCTCAACACTTACAACATACATTAAAGTGGTTCAAATATTATATCCACACTGGTTGCACATAACACATAGTTTAAAAAAAATCATTCTCTGATATAATTCCATAATATATGAACAATAGTAACTTCGGAATGAAATAAAATAAAAAAATTGGTTTATTCCTTATACAATGAGATAGTTATTTACGATAAATAACATAATCACATAGAGAGAAACTAATAACTTCATGCAAAATTAGATTCCATTCATGACATTCATCATAGAAACATAGTATTTAAACATAAACAACATAATTCTGAGAAAAAAATCATATTTATATTAACCAATGACAAAGAAATATACGTTATGTTTAGGGGGCTTGATGACAAAGAGTCAGGAAGAAGTCCTTCATATTATTTAACTAGTTAACGCCATTAAGTACACATTAACACAATATCCACACAAAAATACCATGCAAGAGATTTAATACATCTATCTCCATGGAATCCATCAATAAAACCTGGAAAATAATATTATATCATAGTGATAATACAAAACGAAGCATAACATAGTAAACCATAACATAGAACAATAAAAAATTCAAACCACTAAACAATAGAGCATTGGAACCTCGGATCATCAACATAAATTCTTCTTATAGTGCAGGACCTCCAGATCCAGCTTGGGGAATCTTCTACTACCTCAACTTTCTAGGTCACCTAAATGAAATTTCCTCATATGTGCCAACTTCAGCTTTTCGTTGCACCATACCTTTCCAAATTGGATATCTTATCCCATTTCTAATTGTCCTACATCATCGGTAGATACCCTATCATATGAGGAATAAGTTAGTTACCACATAGTAATTTTCAATCTTTATTTAACATCTATGTGGTCTTGTCAACCATTTGCCTATTGAGCATCTACACGACCTACTATTCATGGTAACCATCCCTTCCTACATAGTAGTCCCATACTTAGGAAAACACTAAAAATAATTCCCCTCATTCCCTTCTTTACCCCAACAAATTGGGTTAATTGAGTGTTCGCCATACTACATGTGAATTAGTTTTCAATTGATTTCACTTGATACCTTAATTTTAAATTGTCCCGATTTGGTAGGGATTAATAATACATCCACATTTACTTCTACACATTTAAAACTGTCTATTTTATTTTTAAAAAAGTTAATATCTAACATTATATAAATATATCTTAAAAGAAATAATATTTTTTAAATTGACGATTAATAATTGGAAATTTGCATGACATTGAAATGTGTATTTTGTTAGTGTACCTTATTGTGGATTCATTAATGTTCATCTCAAGACTTGGGGAATAAAACTTGGGCTAGGACTCTGATACAATGTAAAATTATTGCATTACTCATAATTTTGTATAAGGACATAAAATTCGTCCATTATATAGCAATGGAGGAGACCCAGTTTCCATTAAGGATAACTATTAAAACTGGGAAGACACAAATCTCTGTGTGAGCTTACAACTCACTATAACTAGTTCATTGGCAGAGGAAGAATTGGAAAAGACAAAATCTACAACACCCCCTCATAGTAAAACATAATAAGTAAAGAGAAAGAAAAAAATGTGTCCCAACAACTAAATTTGATAAGGTACCAAGTACAAACTCTTATAAGCTAATAAGGAGAAAACCCATAGAAAAAAATCCTCTCCAAAAGAGAAATATGTCAATGTTGAGATAAGCACGGAGGTAAGAATATAGATCTTAGAATGATCCAATGAATGGCAACAAAGGCTCTCTCCATTCAGGGAGTACAAAAATTTTAAGTACCAAAACTATGAAGATGAGAGACATGAAACCCCAATGAGGTTGGTTGATCTCTAGAATAGAAATGTTGCAAAGGCTCAAGGGATTAAAAAACTATCAAACACCCCAAAAATTCTTATGAGGAAATGGTGTTGGTATAGAACTAGGATAAGGGCTTCAAATAGAAATGACACCATCAACCAACAAATAATCAACGAGGCTTGTAAGTATGGAAAAATCAGTTTAATCAACGTACATCAACAATCATGAATTTGTTGGAACACCATCACCATAATACTGATCAATCATAAGAAATGACAATGTTCAGCAACAGCAAAGTAACAACAATAATAGTTTTCATCATATAACTTCCCCCCAGCCATGAAACACAAGCACAGGAGGAATGGAAATCAACAAATAACAAGAGACACAATGATATAAATTCCACAAACGTTTGTTCAAATGATTCCATAACCATCCATAAATCCAACCACAATCGATCCTAATGGTTGGAATCAGCTCACAGTTCATTCTTTCACATCTATTCTACATTAGTTTGAATGCAGGGGTACTATGTGACCAAGGATGTTGATGCCTCAGTGATTTCCTTTGATGAGTATGTTGGTATGGCCTGGTTTTTGGTTTTGTAGTCTCAAAGCTAGGTTCACTAACACTGTCATATGGACTGAAATTAGTTTCCATGTCATTGATTTGTTTATCACAATCAACAGGAGCATGTCCTTCCACCATGTCAGTCTGAAGTCCTCTGAAAATAATTACACATATCTAGTATCAAGAGCTAGATGTAGAAAACAAGGCAACAACATGATCATATAAAATACATTTTCTTAATTTCTACACTAAGGGTTAATAAGAATAGCATTACTTTTTCCATCCTTCCCAATTCCTCGCGTAGTATATACCATTTTTCTCAGTGATCGGGGCCCAATAAATGTGGTATATTTTTATAGCTAGGTGCAATAAAATCACCATTATCAACATCTATAGAAATTATACAACATGCATGTATATCTTGGATTCACCCGATCTAACAATGTACTAAATTTAAATATTGAATCGCTTCTACAAATATTTTGCAGAATTAAAAACACAATCGCTAATTGCATGAACATGAAGAAGAATAAAATCAACCAGAAAAAAGATAATTTCCCAGGGAAAGCCTACAGCTAAAAATCCCACTATATTCTATTGTATATTAAGCATGGATCATGAGACAATTACATACAAAAATATTCTCACAAGAGCCCTCCAGTACTCAGCTAATTGTCTCACACTGTCATATGCAAAACTGACCAAGACATATCCAATTCTCAGCCTCTAGACAACCTGCCTTGATTGCGCAATCCCTGATGTAATAGATCCCTAAAATATAATAATTTTGGCCTTCCTTGACTGCAAAAGTATCATGGGAACTCCAATGAGTGTTTGGTTACATGTGTGCAAGTCAATAATCCTACAACTGATAGTCAACTTCCCTTTCACCTAGAACTCAACTAGGTCTCCACTGGATCTGACATGCATGCAACTAATAATAGTAAATCCTCAATTGCATGTGAGATCACTGATTGTGAATTAATTATTATTTAATTCACTTGATATTTCACTAGTGTATCTTCAGTTACAACTAGCACAATTGAGTTTAACTCACTTAACTGAGTTAAAATAATTACAACCTACATTAACTAATGCACTACTGCACTTCGAACTATGTTACAACTAGAATTACTCTGCCTGCCTCACCAACTACCTATAACTCGAAATCCACTAGCTAACTGAATTTATCACTTTCAGGTAATTGTTTCAAGTTAACATTGAGAATATATTACAGTTTGATGTCCATCTTAATTAAGGGATAACCAAAATAGATATGCACCCAAATATAGCATTGTGGGCCCCACCCTAGTCTAGGTGCTTAATGCAACTAGGTGTGGGTGTTGAAATTTTCTTCTTGAATCTCAACACTCTCTCTCAACAAGAAAGGGATTATCCTTCACCCCCATCCTATCTCTATGGTATTTGAATTTTCTCCTGGTGAGCGCCTTCGTCAGAATATCTTCATCTTGATATTCCGTGGGAATGTACTGAAGCAACATTATCCTTCTCTGTACACAATCTATGAGATGATGGTACTTGATATCTATATGCTTGGACCTATCATGGAACATAGGATTAATTAAAATTTTAATGCCACTCTGATTATCATAATGAATCACTGTCGGATCCATTTGAGAACCAAACAAACCAACCAAGATCTTTCTCATTCAGATAGCCTCACATGCAGCTTGACTTGTTGTCATGTATTCTACTTCTGCTGAAATCAGTGCCACAGATCGTTGTTTCCTGCTGTACCAGGAAACTGTTGTCTATACTATGCTAAATATCCCTCCTGATGTGCTTTTTTTGTCTGATGGGCTGCCTACCCAATCTGCATCCGTGAAGCCATGCAGCTTCACTCCCTTTGTCCATCTGCACCATAGACCATACTCTGATGTGCCCCTCAAGTATCTCAGGACATGCTTCCCCACCTTCCAAAAGAGCTTGGTAGGCTAAACCATAGCTTGACTCAGCTGGTAAACTACGTAGAAAATGTATGATCTCATGTTCACCAAATACATTAGTGAACCCATTAAATGCCTATAGAAAGTAGCATCCACTACCTCTCCAGAAGTAGCATCCTCTTTCCTCCAATTTCCTGGAAGAGGAGTATCCATGGGTTTGCATCTTTCCATGTTAAACTTACCTAATATCCCATTTTCATACTTTCCTTGAGACACAAAAATTTCACCATCCCGCTGTCTTATTTCCAATCCAAGGAAATAATGAAGCAGTACCATGTCCTTCATTTTGAACTCCCTTGCAAGATCCTCCTTGCATGAGTGTATTAGTTTCTCATCAACAATAAAAATTATATCATCAACATAAAGAACAATGATCAATAGCTTACCCTCAACCACAATATGGTACAGGTTTGCATCTGCTACACTTTTGGTGAAGCCTAATCCAGTGAAATAGCTATCTATCTAAGTGTACCAAGCACGGGGTGCTTGCTTCAGCCCATACAATGCTCTTTTGAGTCGGCACATATGTGAATCACTGTTGAAGATCCCGAAACCTTTATGCTGCTTTATGTACACCTCTTCCTCAATGATCCCATTGAGAAACACAGTTTTCACATCCATCTGATGAATGCACCAGCCCATCTATGCTGAGAGTGTAAGGATGGATCTTATGGAAGAGTGCCTTGCAGTAGGTGCAAAAGTCTCATCATAATCTATCCCCTCGATCTGTGAGAATCAATGGGCCACAAATTTGGCCTTGTATTTCTCCACACTCTCGTCAGCAGCTTGCTTTACCTTGTAGATCCATCTTGATCCAACCACTGATTTTTCGACCGATCTTGGGACTATCTCCCATGCACTGTTATTGACAATGGAGTCATACTCTTCCACCATTGCATCAACCCAAGTTGGTTGTTGCAGTGCTTCTTGAAAGGAAGATGTTTCAATCAAAACACATTTTCTCATAAGAGCCATGTATCCAGTAAATCGGTTAGGAGATTGTCTCTGTTTGAGCTATGAAGTAGGGGCTCCTACATTATCTGCAATAGCAAGTCTCAATCTATCAGATTCTGTGGTGCACCTTCTTCCGTTTCTGATGGATGGCTCTGCATGAATGTTTTCATCCACTCCATGAACCTCCTCATGTGGTTGATCCACATCTTGAGACTCATCCTTGGGAACCAACAATTCCTCCTCTTCATGCAAGTCCAAGTCCTTCTCAAGGGACAACTGCATGGCTTTCTCCTCATCAAATTTTATATCCCATCGCACAACAGTCATTCTGCTATTTGGAAAATACACACGATAATTAAGGGGTGTTTCAGTGTACCCCAAAAAAATTCCAACCTCAGCTGTTGGTTCCAGGTTCTTCTTGGCGTCCTTGGTCACATGCACATAAAAAGATGAGCCGAAAATATTAAAGTGTGAAACATCAGGTTTCTTACCAGTGAAAGCCTCTTCAGGTGTACTCATGCCAAGTACTATATGAGGACAACATTTTTGCACATGTACCGTTGTGTTGCATGCTTCCGCCCACAGATGCATCAATAGACCTTGATCATGCAACATCACTCGTGTTGCACCCACGATCGTTCTGTTCTTTCTCTCCATGACCCCATTATGCTATGGGTTATGAGGCAATATGAGTTCTCTTCGAATTCCTTCTTTGCTGCAGAAGTTATTGAATTCGTTAGTGATGTATTCTCCACCATTATCGCTCCTAAGAGCCTTCACTTGCTTCCCCGACTCTTTCTCCACTAGTGCCTTAAACTCACATAACTTAGAGAATTTTTTATCTTTCTTCTGCATGAAGAAGATCCAACACTTATGAGAAAATTCATCAACGAATATTACATAGTACTTACGTTTTGCTATTGAAGAAACTGAGAAAGGACCACACACGTCTGTGTGAACTCTCTCAACGATCCTTGGAGCTTGGTTTTACTTCTCATGAAAGGTGGCCTTTACATATTTTCCCATAGTACATCCCTTGCATGTGTCTGATATGCAAGTGTACCCCTAGGAAGACCAGTAGAAATCTGCTACATGACTTTCAAGGCTCCATGGTGAATATGGACCAATCGCATGTGCCATAATTTGCCCTCATCCTGGCTTACCACTTGATCAACCTTTCCCATCATTACTGTTCAGCCATCTACCTCCAGCTTGTAGAGATTCTTAACTCGAATCCCTATCCTCTTGGCTTGTCCTATTGTTTTATGTTGCAAGAAAGCTTTTCCTTCACTAAAAATGACATCATAGCCTCTATCCTCCAACATTGCGACTAGGACCAAATTTTTCTTCAGACTTGGTACATGCATTACATATTTTAATTGAAAGGGTTTACTTGATTGCCTCTAAAAGGTAATGGTACCAATCCCGATAGCATTGTACCGCCCATCATCGCCCATTTCAATATGCATCTAGAGATCCTTCTCCTCCAAGTCACTGAAAAGTTCCTTGTCTCTCGTCATGTGAAAGAAACCACCACTATCCAAATGCCACACAGATCCAAATGCACTGGACACCATGCATGCGATCAATGAGAATTCAAGCTCAAATTGTGAGGCAAGGGCCTCACCAGCTGCAGATACTCCAACATTCTTGTTATTCTTCTTTTGTGGACAGTTAGTAGCAAAATTCCCATGCTCGTGACAGTGAAAACACTTCACCTGGGACATGTCTTGCTTCTTTCCATTCTTGGACTCGGATTTAGAATGGAATTTCTTCCCCTTCCCCTTCCTCACCTTGGAAGCCAAAACAAAATCCTCTTCATCCTCATTCTTAGATGAAGATCCATCTCTGGTGTTTCTTCTGAACTCCTCCAGCACCAAATTCGACCACAATCATTCCCAATCTGAATTTTTTTCCCTTCCATTGAAAGAGTCTTGATAATTGTGCCAACTCTTGGGAAGTCCTAGGAGATCCAAGCTCACCAAATCATCATCAGCGACTGTTATTCCAATTCTCCCTGGTTCATCCCGACATTGGAAAAACTTTGTTAGATATTTTGGAATGGTGTTGCCCTTTTCCATCTTGATCTTCCTGAGTTTATCTTTGACTGCCAATTTCCTATGGTCGATGCTACTTTGGAATAGATATGTCAAAGCCTTGCCCATTTCATATGGTGTGGCTTTCCCATGGAGGCTTGAGACAGTGTGGTCTCGTACTCCCCCCAACAGGATCCTCCTCGCCTTTGCCACTTTCTTTTGCCATGCATCAAGATTTGCAACATCTGTCACAATGGTTTTAGGAACATCATTGTCAATGAATTCCTTCAAGCCATTGTCTTTGAGCACTACCTCCATCCTGTCCTTCCAAGAAATATAGTTGAAGCTAACCTCGAGTGCATACTCCAACCTCAAGCCATTAAAAGCCATTTCGATATTGAATCAGTTGTAGCACCAAGAAAGTATTTCTGCAAATTCGAATTCTATCCAGTCACAAGATCAGCTCCTCCTTCACTCCTGCGATTTCCTGTGCTTTGATACCATGTATAAATTATACAACATGCATGTATATCTTGGATTCACCCAATCTAACAATGTAATAAAGTTAAATACTGAATCTCTTCTACAAATATTTTTTTGAATTAAAAACACAATCGCTAATCACATGAACATGAAGAAGAATAAAATCAACTAGAAAATAGATAATTTCCTGGGGAAACCTTACAGCTGAAAACCCCACTATCTTCTATTGTACATTAAGCATGGATCATGAAACAATTACATGCAAAAATCTTCTCACAACAGCCCTCCAGTACTCAGCTAATTGTCTCACAGTGTCATATGCAAAATTGACCAACACATATCCAATTCTCAGCCTCCAGACAACCTGTCTTGCTTGCACAATCCTTGATGGAATAGATCCATAAAAGATAGGAATTTTGGCCTTCCTTGACTGCGCAAGTATCATGGGCACTCCAATGGGTGTTTGGTTGCATGTGTGCAAGCAAATAATCCTATAAATGATAGTCAACTTCCATTTCACCTAGAAATCAACTGGGTCTCCACTAGATCTGACATGCATGCAACCAATAATAGTAAATCCTCAGTTGCATGTAAGATCACTGATTCTTAATTAATTATTATTTAATTCACTTGATCTCTCACTAGTGTATCTTCATTTGCAACTAGCACAATTGAGTTTAACTCACTTAACTGAGTTAAATTGATTACAACCTGCATTATCTAATACACTACTGCACTTCGAACTCTGTTACAACTAGAATTACTCTGCATGCCTCACCAACTACCTCTAACTTGAAATCCACTAGCTAATTGAATCTCAACAACATCAACATGTGAGATTGAAAGCTCAAGATAGTATTCTCCTTCAGAGCATTCTAAAGGAGACTACCTTCTAATTCAAGGTGTTTCTTGCACTATCACATGTTCTGAATAACCTCATCCTTCTCCATCAATTGTTATGACAAGGCATCATAATCATTTTTCACAGTTTGATATTGGTCCAACATTCAAGTATTTAAAAAGAAAACCTCCATAATCAACTGATTAATTTTCTCCTCTATCCTACAAAGTTGTTTAATTATAACTTTATTATAACTTTATTTAAAATAATAATAATTTCATACTTGAGGCTTTTGTAAGGAAAAATTATGTTCAATAATTTCTGGATTATTCACATAATTTTTTTTTTTTATTGTCGATGTTTCCATCCAAGAATTGTGGTTGATCTTAAGGACATAGATATGAAATTTGATCAAGCATTTAGAGTTAAATAAACTAGAGATGTCGAGCCAAAAAGGAAAATAAACATTAAGCTAATTAAATGTTAGGAAGTTAAATGTAGAGAAATTCAACAAAAGGTTAATAAGATTAAAATTTTCAAAATAATAAATAAAATTATTAACAAAAATTAAAAAGACTTCAAATGTTAAAAAGATTTAAAAATAATAAATAAATAAATAATCATTAAATGATATAAAAATATAGAATAAAATAATATAACCTTGAAATAATTTAGTTATTTTTTTTAACAAATTTAAATAAAATAATGATGATGATGATGATGATGATGTTTACCATTCGCTATTACCAATGCAGTCTATCATACCTTAAGAGAGGAGAAAGAATCTAAATTTGATTCTTCAAAATATTGTTTCTATGGTCGAAGAGAAAGGAAATAAGTGCTCCAAGATCGCTATAGGTGGGTTGGCTTAATAGGTCAAGTAGATTGGAAGTGTGGCAAATGGTAGGGAATTGAGAGAAAATGTGAGTAAGAGTGGGGTAGTCTAAAAGGAAGCGGCTTTTCATCCTCCACTTGCTTAGAATCACAAATCTGACAGATTCTATCATTCCAAGGGGTCTTGGGAATAGAGCACTGCCCAGTCTCACTCCGAAGCTCATGGGAATTAGTTCTTATCTTAGCGATGCTCATTTTTTTCTTATTGTTGGACAACACAGAGAGATCATTCTGATTATCAAGGGTGGGGTTGATCACTTCCTTATAGTATCTTAACTTCCTTTTACCCTCCAATGCCTGATCCTCCCATAGCTTGTCCTTAAACTTGGAGGTAATAGTATTTTTGATATTATCTTTGCTTCCCATACTGAGCTCCTCCTTAATTCCCCAATGGTTGAGCCAGGACTGGGAATCCTTATGCCACCCGCACTTGAGGTGAAGGTGAGGGTTTGACTATAGTTAGAAGCAATTTATGGAGCCTTTTTTATTCCATGTTTCCAAGCTTATTCTTATACATAAGATATCTAAACGTAGTCGCACTCTCAATGGGGGACAAACCAGATTCGATGAAGAGGATATGCTAGGGAGTATTTCCCTTAATATTAAGGTTGTAGGTTATGAATTGCTTTTGAATCATCTCAATCTTCCTCCATGAATCTCTCGATGTACTGCAAACCCAAACTTCACATCCGTATAAGACAACAGGGATGACAAAGGTCTCAAAGACGAACCTCTTTTTACCCCAAATGTAAAGATCGACCGACTTAAAATTTTTTTAAAGCTCATAATAAGCTTTCCAACCCCCAATAATCCTTTTCTCGATGCTATAATTCCAGTTGAGATGATGAGGGAAGTCAATGCCCAAATAATTATAAGAAGAAACCTGCTCTAAGCATTGGTTATTATACATGAAACTAACATGGGTGATCTTTTTGGATTTAATGATCATGACTTTAGTCTTCTCAGTATTAACTGTCATACCCATCTTGGCGCAGTAGTCATGAAGAATTTGGAGTTGCTTGTCAAATTCATCATGACTTTTTGCAAGAAGAACAATAACATCGGCATAGAAGAGAAGAGTAATGAGAACGGCTCAGTGCCCTTGCACCCCGCAAATTCCATACACTCCTCTAGCTTATCGATGTATATGTCAAAAAAGAGAAATGTTAACTTAATAATTATAAATGTTAATATATATATATACTGAAATATTATATATATAAATATTCATGATAACAATAAATGAAATTATTAAAAATATTTGAAAGGTTTTAAATGATAAACATATATATATATATATTATAAGAAAATATAATATAAAATAAACTAAAACTCAATTAATTTAATTTTTTTTTAACAAATTCAAATATATTAATAAAAAGACAAGAACGAAAAAATAAAGGGGAGGAATGTTAATGCAAACTGATAGTTATAAATGCTAATATATATACATTAAAATATTATATATAACAATATAAAAATATATATATATACTATTAACAAATCAATAAAAACAAAAATGAGAAATTAACCATCATGAATATAAATGGATAATCCTCTTCATCTGTGGTAATAATGTGGACGATGCCTAAAAGATACAGAACTAGTATACCAGTAATAACAACGATAGGGATTACGATACCGTGGCAGGAGGAGCTCATTTTCCCACTCCGAGACGATAGATTTGTTGAGTTTTGTGCGGAGAGAATGCAAAGAGACTTTAAAAGTGGTGTGAGGCGGAAAAACAAATCTGTGGAGGCGGCTTTAAAAACTGATGGATGATTGATATGAAGTCTATGGAGGTCAATGGAAAAACCGATGGATGATTGATATGAAGTTTATGGAGGTCACGATCATATTTTATGTATTTCTCACTCCTCCATGTGAACTGAAGGATGATTGATTTGGCTTGGCTTGGTCTTTTCACTAAGTCTACGGAGGCTGCTAGAAAACCGATGGATGATTGATATGAAGTCTATAGAGGCCACAGGAAAAACGGATGGATATGCAAAAACGGATGGATATGGCTTTAAAAACTGATGGATGATTGATATGAAGTCTATGGAGGTCACGATCATACTAATGTATTTCTCACTCCTCCATGTGAACTGAAGGATGATTGATTTGGCTTTGCTTGGTCTTCTCACTCTATGGGTGCCCACTGGAAAATTACAAGCTTTGCTTTGTTTGTCTTGATTTGAAGTCTACGCAGGCCGCTAGAAAACGGATGGATGATTGATATGAAGTCTATACAGGCCACTGGAAAAATGGATGGTTATGCAATGCATATCCATCCGTTTCCTACTGAGAAATACATTACATATCCATCGGTTTCACCTCTATA
This sequence comes from Pinus albicaulis, assembly GCA_034641835.2. NCBI lineage: Eukaryota > Viridiplantae > Streptophyta > Pinopsida > Pinales > Pinaceae > Pinus > Pinus albicaulis. Next base: position 19,712 of record JAXQQM020067206.1, read on the forward strand.
CATTACATCCATGCACTAGGAAACACCTTACAACATGCAGTGTCACTCGTCCTTGTGAGGTGAAGGATGATTGGTTTGGCTCGATTGGTCTTGTCACTATTCCATGTTATGTGAAGTATAAATGATTTGGCTTGATAGGTCTTCTCACTTCTTCATTTGAATTCTTCTAGCTTGATTGGTCTTGGATGATTGTTTTTATTACTTTAACGGAAGTTGATGATGATTGATTTGGCCTCATTTTTCGATTTTTATTATGGTTTGATACTTTTATTAATATATGATTTGTGGATTTAAGGGTAAATATTTTTGGTTTTTAATATACATTTGATTTAAAGAGATGTTGTTCCTTTATGTTGTAAGGTGTTTCTAGTATGAATGGGACGTCTCACTATGTTGTAGAACTTGTGTAAATGATCATCACACCCTTCTGAACTAACCGTATCCATTCATTTCTTAACTTCAACCTTGAGGCATGGGATCCTACATTATCCATTAATTTCTTAACTTCAAGCTTGAGGCATGGGATACTACATGGGGTTTAGTCATGTGTGTTTGTCATCTCTCGTCATCACTTGATGTCGCCACTATCGTATCTGATTCAAATGTTGTAAGCCCCAAATTCATGAATTTGTGGATGTATTACAATTCCCACTTAAGTAAATCCAACATAGGTTAGATTTGAACAATATCCCATGGTTGATTCTCCATTGTGCTTTGGATGAAGTCGAAATCTAATGCATTTATTACGTTACCACTTTAATAAATTCCTAAATTTTTAGTATAATCAATGAATCGAATCCAGTTTGTTTCAGTAGGCACAACTCCATTCACAATGGCAAGCATGTAATACATAAAAGGAGCCACCACTAAATAATATACCTTCTCTTGACAATAGATGTGGATGCAAGTGAATGCATTCTCTAGTTCAGTGACTATACATCGTGAATGTGATTCAAATGTTGTAAGCTATAAGCCCCACATTCATGAATTTGTGGATGTATTAAAATTCCCACTTAAGTAAAGCCAACATAGATTAGATTTGAACAATATCCCATGGTTGATTCTCCATTGCTCTTCCATTGTGCTTTTGATGAAGTCGAAATCTAATGCATTTATTACGTCTTACCACTTTAATAAACTCCTAAATCTTTACTATAATCAATGAATCGAATTCAGTTTGTTTCACTAGGCACAAATCCATTCACAATGGCAAGGATGTAATACATAAAACGAGCCACCACTAAATAATACCTCTTCCCTTGACAATAGGTGTGGATGCAAGTGAATGCATTCTCTAGTTCAGTGACTATACATCGTGAAGATAGGTGTGGATGCAAGTGAATGCAATCTCTTTACTATAATCAATGAATCGAATCCAATTTATTTCACTAGGCACAACTCCATTCACAATGGCAAGGATGTAATACATAAAACGAGCCACCACTAAATAATACCCCTTTCCTTGACAATAGTTGTGGATGCAAGTGAATGGATTCTCTAGTTTAGTGACTATACATCGCGAAGATAGGTGTGGATGCAAGTGAATGCATTCTCTAGTTTAGTGACTATACATCGTGAAGCTAGGGGTAGATGCATGAAAATTCTATATTCTCACTTAACATTCTCAAAAGAGAAATTAATGATGAATTTCGACTTATATTTGATATCTCTCATAAAAATAGCAATGATGATTACCATTTAGGAATAGTAATGGGATGTAGATAGTAAGGAATGTATGATTATTAGTTTATATTGGATTATTATATTATTTTCCACCCATCTTGATGCTTTTAGAGTATAAAATTGGAAAAATCAACTTTAGAACCATTTTTTATGGACGGGGCCTAGATTGACTAATTAGAGTATGAAACCTTCTGAAGGTAGTTTGAGGCATTAAATAATGTTTTTTTGGGGGTTAAACTTTTCCGTTTAAGACCAATACCCTATTCTACTCTCAAATACCTTGCTAATGAACAATAAATACCTCAGACAATGTTTGTATACAAAACTTATCCCACCTAGAAGTTTACCTTCCTATTTTGACAACCATGATTCGAGAAGATGCAAAATTAGCCCCCATTATTCATGAAAAAGGGGATATCCATGTGATCATGATGAAGAAGACTCTAGAAGAAACAATATTGTAACTCTAGTTAAGAATTGAAGGAGTCAAATTTAACCACTAGTAGTCTATCAAGTTGTGTTATAATCGAGCCGCCAGGAGGAAAAGGTGCTCCATTCTATTTGAATAAATTTTATTCCATAAATTAGTAGAGTAGCTCAAAACGGATACAGAATGAGCAAACAAAATATATTTTTGCAACCCATGGGCCCTAAGTCTCACTCCTTTGTACTTGCATCCATTTCCATACAAAGAGATTAGAGAAACCTCACCTTCCAACTGGATTTCCTCCCATAAGGGCTTCCTAGATCATATTTTGCATTATTATGGTTGACTAATTTTATTTTTCTCTGTTTTAGATTTGAACAATATCCTATGGGTGATCCTCTTCTGGAACTTTTGTGGCTTTCCATGGTGTAAAGGTCTTATGTTAAGTTGGATCTCAAGTGATATTTACCTTATTCTCTTAGTTGAAACATGGGATCATAATGAATCTAGGATCCCTCACCTCGAAAGTTTCACTCTTTGGTCTTGTTGGAATAAGAAATCCTCTCAGAGGGGTTTTGGCGATATAGCTTGTTATATAAGGAACACTTTTTCCTCTCACATCCGACTTCATAAAATCAACCACTTCAATCAATACATTTGGATCGAAATCTCTGATTCTACCACCAATAGGATCTTTATTGCAATATGCTATTTCGCTCCTATCAACTCTACATCCTATAAGAAGAACAACCTGGATAAGAATTGTCCTTTCAATTCTTTAGAGAAAGACATCTCCAACTTGAGAAGTGATGGTAATATCCTTTTACTGGGATACTTTAATGCTAGAACTACTACTAACCAAGCCATTACATTAAGAAACAACTCTAACCCCGACCCCTTGTGGCTTGATGAAGATAGTAACTTAGCTAATAAATTCAAGAGAAAATCTAAAGACATTATTGAGAACTTCTTCGACACCGAGCTCCTCAAAATTTGCAAGTCCCAGGACCTAATTATTTGTAATGGTATTCACAAGTGGCCACTCTCTGGTCAGATGACATGTTTCCATATGCTAGGTAGTAGTGTCATGGATTATGCAATTTTTGATTTCCTCGTCCTCAACCATATTACAAAATTTGAGCTTTTTAATGGATTCGAGCCCGACTCTAACTACAGACCTATGCCTCTATCCCTCAATCTTTCTATGCATACCACCCAGATGCAGGAGACCAATGAAAGAAAAAGACACATTCGCTTCGATAGAAGTAAAACTGACCTCTTATTAAGGGATTTAGAGAGGGATTTAGGCCCCATGAATTATAATAATAACATTTATCAAATTTAATACCATTTCACTACTATCCTTTCCAACACGATTAACAAGTTTTCTAATGAGATTTCGTTTAAGTAGTCTAATAGAACTTCCAATCCATGATATGAAAAATATTTCAAAATTGTCAGGAAAGTGATCAGACATGCTCCTAATGAAATCATTAATATGCATAATATTAATATATACAAAAATATCATCAAGAGGAATAAAATATCATATATTAATAAAAGGCTGGATTATCTTCTCCACCTTTCTAAAGTCATGCCAAAAAATGTTTTGAGGAATTTTTTTGTCCGTAAAACCAAAGATAACCATTCTATCCCCTTAGAAAACTGGGACATCTATCTTAAGAATTTGTATGACTCTCCGGACACTACGAGCACCACCTTAATCACTCGAATTAAGGAGGATGTATTCTCTCTTGATGACATTGAGTCTGGTATTAATAAGCTCGCTAATGGGAAAGCTAAAGATATTGAAGGATACCAAGCTGGGATCCTTAAAATGGGAAGATCTATCCGCCTTCCTTATCTCCACAAGCTTCTCAATTTGTTTATAATGCATGGCTTCCCTCGGGTTTGGACGCAAAGCCTTATTGTACCTATATTTAAAAATGGGGACAAGAGTGTTCCATCTAATTATAGGACCATTATGGTTAGCCATATCCTAGCCAAGCTTTATGGGCTCATTTTGGAGAAGAAGCTTAGCCTTTGGCTTGAAATCCAGGGAAAAAGAGCTAAATGACAAGCTAGTTTTAGGAGACATCACTCAACTATTGACCATTTTTTCACTCTTAGAATCATTGCGTAGGAATGTCGCAATAGTAAAGTTGATCTCTTTTGTTGCTTTGTGGACTTTAGAAAAACTTTCAACTCTGTTCGTCAAGATAAACTTTGGGAGAGACTTAAAGAGATCATGGTCCCTCCTGAGCTAAGGATTGCGGTGATCTGTCTCTCTACGAGACCGTCACTACCAAGCTTAAGACCAATGAGGGGTGGTTTAAGGACATTAAATGAAATATTGAAGTTAAGCAAGGGTGTCCCCTATCCCCTACCCTTTTTGGCATATACATCGACAAGCTAGAGGAGTGTCTAGAATCTGTGGGGTGCAAGGGCACTGAGCTTGCTGGTGTTCTCATTACTCTTCTCCTCTATGTTGATGATATCGTTCTTCTTGCAAAAATCCATGATGAACTTGACAAGTACCTCCAAATTTTTCATGACTACTTCTCCAAGATGGGTATGACAGTTAATACCGACAAGACTAAAGTCATGATCATTAAATCCAGGAAGATCCCCCATGGTAGTTTCGTGTATAATAACCAGTGCTTAGAGCAAGTTTCTTCTTATAATTATTTGGGCGTTGACTTCCCTCATCATATCAACTGGAATTATAGAATTGAGAAAATGATTATTGGGGGCTAGAAAGCTTATTATCAGATTGAAAACAATTGTAAGTCGAGTGATCTTTACATTTGGAGTAAAAATAGGTTCCTCTTTGAGACCCTTTTCACCCCTGTTGTCTTATACATATGTGAAGTTTGGGGTTGCAGAGTATCCATATAGTCATGGAGGAATATTGAGATGATTCAAAAGAAATTCATAACCTACAACCTTAAGATCAAGGGAAATACTCCCTATCCTATCCTCTTGATCGAATCTGGTTTGTCCCCCATTGAAAGTACAACTATGTTTAGATATATGATGTATAAGAAGAAGCTTGACAACATGGAATAAAAAAGGCTCCCTAAAATTGCTTCTAACTGTAGTAACAACCCTCACCTTTTCCTCAAGCATGGGTGGCATAAGTATGCCTAGTACTGACTCAACCATTGGGGAAATAAGGAGAAGCTCAGTACGAGAAGTAAAGATAATATCAAAAATACTATTACCTTCAAGTTTAAGGACGAGCTGTGGGAGGATCAGGAGCTGGAGGGTAAAAGGAAGCTAAGATACTATAAGGAAATGATCAACCCCACCCTTGATAATCAAAATTATCTCTCAGTGTCCAACAATAAGAAAAAAGTGAACATTGTTAAGATAAGAACTAATTCCCATGAGCTTCGGAGTGAGACCGGGCAGTGGTCTATTCCCAAGACCCCTTGGAACGATAGAATCTGTCAGCTTTTCAATTCTAAGCAGGTGGAAGATGAAAAACACTTCCTTTTAGACTTCCCTACTCTTACTGACATTCAATCTCAATTCCCTACCATCTACCACACTTCCAGTCTTCTTGACCTATTAAGCCAACCCACCTATAGCGATCTTGGAGCATTTATTTCCCTTCTCTTTGACCCATAAAAAACAAGATTTTGAAGAATCAAACTTAGGTTCTTTCTCCTTTCTTAAAGGTGCGATAGACCATATTGGTCTCTAACCAATGGTAACCATCATCATCATCATCATCATATATATTGCATGCATGAAAATAATAACTTAATAAATCCAAAAGTTTAAGCAAAATAACCACTCATAGTATAGATTTCTAATTGTAAGTATAATTTTATCATGTTGTTTTGACAAACTATCAAATGGAATATTTACAATAATTCCCCGGATACATATTTGTACTAGAGAAAATTTTGTTTGGTTATTTTGTGAGAATTTACAAGTGATCCATAAATTATTGTGGATATTCCACTACACTTATCAAGAATAATAATTCGAAGAAAACTCTCATGAGGGGTGTAGTGTTGAGGTGGTTCATGAACGTTGGAATGCTCGTTCTTTGACCACACTTGTAGTATGATCCCAGACTATGTTTTGCAACCACCACGTCTACTTGATGAAAGTGCCGCCATAGCGCATGATATAATGGCAAATGACATGATAAAGAAAGATAGAAAGCGCATAGTACGGATAAGAATAACTCCCCAGATCGGGGTGTGAAAGTCATGGGGACAGAGCCTCAACAACGTGTGATGAGCTCGGCCAGTGATTATGCGTGGGTGGAGTACGCCTACCACGTGGTGGTACGCCATGCCAACCACCGGGAGGTAATGGTCGATGGGATGTACGGCACCCACATCATAAATGAAGCCTCACTGCAGGAGGCTCAGGATGGATCAAACCGACAGGTGTCGGTCAGAAGTTTTTGGAAAAAGTGCGATTGAGTGCGGGTAAAGGCGAGGTAAGGGTGTTTTCCATTTCATTGTATGTTGTTTTGCTCCTGAATTTGGCTCTCAAGGTTGCTGGTTTATGCTGGTGGATCCGGTCGGAAAAGTTTCGAGGGTGATGAGAGAAAGCTCGGTGTGGTATGTATCTACTGCTTTACTACCTTTACGACTTTCGACTTTGTTCTACTCTCGTCTATGGATTTTTCTCAGGTTTTCTTACAAGATTTGTGGGAATGGCAGTATGGTCATTTTTGGTATGAATTCATGCAGTAGATTTAGGAAGTTGGATGCAACATCATTTTTATTCAACTATATTTTGTTATGTCTTGCATTGTGATGCCTGCTAATCTATTTACGTCTTTGTTCTTTTCCCCTGACCTTGGCATCTATCAAATTATGGGCTATGTGTTATCCCCATTGTTGGGCTTGCTACATCATAGTATTGGGCTTCTTAGTCGGTGTTGTGACTTAATTTGTGTGTTGGGAGTTAGTGGTATTGTTGCTCTATGCCTGGTTTACTTTCGAGGCCTATCGGCCTTTTTCATGCAAACTGTTAGGGATTGCCATGGTTTGGCTACTCTGAATTGTCCTATTGTTTTTCAAGATTATTGTACCTTGGATGGGGTGTCGGGATTTAGAGGTAATGTCCCCTTTCTTAATTTTCTCCTTTTACAGTATTTGAATTGGGCAATTGCTTTTCACCTTGCTCTCTTCTGGGGAATCTTTGGAATTTGCATGCAAATTCTTGTGGGTAGTTCTGGTTCTTTTTACCGTCCTAATTCTGTAATTGGGATTTTGAATTGGCCGTTTACCCTTCTAGGTTTCTATTTTCGTTATGATTTCCGGGTCCTTCTTAGGGTTTCTAATCAGCGGGCTGCTCTTCAGTCTTTTCTGGATCTGTTCAGTTGTTCTCGTGTTCACTCTGGTTGTTTACCTCTTATCTTCTTCTTGGCCACTGACCTGGGAGATGGAGCTATTCTTTGTGCTCTGCCTTCTATGCTATCTACGACACTGACTCACATTTTTGTATGGCTGGAAGTTTTAACAGATTTCTTAGGTTTCTCTAAAATGGTTAAATGAGGCAGAAGCCTACTGGGGGAAAAGGAAAGCAACCTTCTCCTGAAACGCACCAGAAAAGAGGAAGGAAGTTGGTGCAACAACACCTTGAGCCACTATTTCAAACCTTCATGACTGATATCCCTAATTCAGTTCGTGGCCGAATTTATGGATGGGAATTTGAGATTCTTGATAACATAGATTTGGAGGATGACATGGCTTTACAGGATATGAAGACTGTAATTCCGGACTCTGAGCACACTCGGGGTCGAACTTCTTTGTTTTAACAATCTATATGAACCTATTGGTTAATTAAATGCCTGTTAGCCAAGGCTGTTATGTCTATAGTAGAAACTAAGTTGGAATCGACCTTGGCTGATATCAATAGGAATATTTAGGAGATAAACTTATGTCAGTTGCATCAATATGCGAGGCTTGGAAGACTGGAGAAGGAAATTAAGACAATGCAATAGGTTTCATTAGAATTACCAGGAGCTTCAGCCAAAGATTTAGCGCCTATTGAATCTGAGGAGGATTAAGACTTTATTACTCTTATGTTGCATCCTTTTGTATAATGTTCTTATGTTGCATCCTTTTTGTATATGATTTGGTCTTTAGACTTGGATATTCAATACCGACAGATATGGTATAGGTTGTTAAGACTTTTTTACATTCTGGTTGACTTATTTTGAACTCCGATGGCCAAAATACCTGGTTTCCTGCCGGTAGGTTGAGGTCTAGTTTTGTATCTTTTGCCCGATTTTATAAATAGAAAATAGAAGGTACCACCTAAGCTTACAAAAAAAAAACAAGGATACCGATAAGGAGGAGGACCTCATTTTTCCACACTCAAACAAATAAGGGAGTTTGTGTGTGGACGTAGAAAGAATAGAATGTCTCGAGTTTAAGAGCAAGGTTTGTAGAGAGAAATGTAGAGGAAAGGAGGGGAAAAAATGTAAAAAAAAAATCTTTGGTGGAAAATGCAGACAACGCGGAAAAATGCGGACAACGCAGAATTAGACAAAAGTTGTGACTCAAGAATATGCATGTTTATTTTCTGCTTTGAATTTATTTTGATGGTAGATTCCCGGAATAATTCCATAAACAGTTGACCTCTCTTATTATTATATTTTTTATTTTAGAATATCATATTAGGGGAATTTTGAGGTCTAAAATGGGCCTCCTAAGGAAATTATAAAATAATAGTGGAAAAAATCAAATAAGATTTGATGACATCATCAAATTTTAGAGGAAAAAATGAAAAAACTACTTTTTCAACTCATATTTTCAACTTATCTCCCAAAGTTTTTACTCAAATTTTGAGCGGGAGTACTCGTTGGATGCAAAAGTTAATTCCTCATCCAAGGAGTACCCATGTTGTATACTTTCGATGGGTCCTACTACACGAAAAATGAGAAATACATAAAAAAACATGATTACAATCACGTTTTTTATGTATTTCTCATTTTTCGTGTAGTAGAGTTCATCGAAAGTATGCAACATGGGCACTCCTTGGATGAGGAATTAAATTTCGCATCCAACGAGTACTCCCGCTCGAAATTTGAGTAAAAATTTTGGGAGATAAGTTGAAAATACGAATTGAAAAAGTAGTTTTATTATTTTATTATTTTTTAATATTTTTACCCTTTTATTTAAAAAATGGTAAATCATCCCCCATGGTTGACATCATCATCTTGAATCCTATTGGTTGTTATAAAGTTTATTTTTGTTGTACATTTTTCTTAGGAGACCCATTTTAGACCTCAAAATTCCCCTATTGTCAACTTCTCATTATTATATTTCTGATTTTAGAATAATCTCTAAATCTACAATAAAATATCCTTGGAAAAATTATATTTTTTAAGAATATTTTGATAAATTATAAACTTTTAAGAATAGTGTAATTGTGCTTAGTATAAATTATAAGGTTTTATATGTGATGTAATTGGCTATAGTATTTATCTTAATATAAATTACTATTTAAAAAATACGATATTTAACTTTTAAATGCTTTTGAAAGATTTTTTTTTTTTTAAGGATTATAAAGATAATAAATCTAAAGATTTAAGTAGAAAATATATATAAATTATATAAAAAAATTCAAAGCTTGACTTTATTTTATAGTTATTAGATTTTCAAGTTTACATAGAATAAAGCTAATTATAATTGTTGGATGTCTAACTCTAGACAAATTCAAAATTAAAAATAAAAAAAAAAAATTGCTTAACTCTGTCTTTATTGGGTCTCTCTATTAGGGTCCTGTGATTTGGCAGATTGGCTAAACCAAATGACAGGGTAATATCAGACCAGTCTTTGGATTCCTAGGACCTAATCTTCCTGGACTCAGAGAGGGCTCTCTCTATTGTGCGAAGGATGTGAACTTGTTCGCTTCGGATGATTGATTTTAGACTAGTTGTTAAGTGTAATTTGTTTGTTTGTTTTGGGTTGGGGTAAGATGACTAAGTAGGATAGGTGAAATGAGAGACTGTCAAATCAACAAGGCTATGGGGTCAGATGAAGTCGAGGGTGTCTAAATGATGAAGCAGAGTGTATTGCAGAGCTGATTTAGCAAGGTTAATGGTTCCTTAGGTGATGTATGAGGTGTAATGAACATTAAGTTTGGGAAAAACTAAGAGGTCTTAAAAATATATAGTCTGAAAGAAATAACTCATGAGGTAGGGAAAACCATTAATCTCTATGAACTATACTCAAACTGATAAACATGTAAGATGAACATTCCGGTGATACATAGAAGCATTAGAACTCCTAACTTTAGAAATTCACCTTCAGCTTTTTGAGAAAACATATAAGATAAACAAACAACTCAATATATGGAGAGGGAACTCCTAAATAACATATATCAAACTATCGGGAACTCTGAAACAAGTTGGTAAGCATGGGAAAAGGGAAAGATTGAAACAAGGTCTCTTTGTCTTAACCTAATCAATCAGTATTCCATAGAAAAGTTTCACAATATGGTTTTGAAAACTTTAAATAAGCAGGACATACCATAAATCATATTTATAAGCTAACATACTAACCATTCATGAAACAAAAACAAGTTTTAGTGTGCCTAAGGAGCAATCAAGAATTCCTTAAGATGACTAAAAGAAGAAAACATCAAGACTATAGAAAACAGGAGGTTTGAGGTGCTTCCATGAGCATATCTCAACCTATACTTTTCTGATCTATAGCAACCAAGTAGACTGGAAAAAAATGAGGACAAGAAAACATTAACAAGTTAGGAAAACATCACCATTCACCAAGCTATGGAGTCTTGCAAGCAAGCTTCTCCAACATCAAGCCACACAAGCCATTCATTCACTTCATAAAACCAATATCTTGTCCAAGCTCATAAAACCATGTATTTCTCTTAAACATATCAAGTCCCAACTTTTTACAATGAATCCTCATGTCTTATATAACAAATGAGGGGAAGAGAGCCTACTAGAGAATCTAAAATCCTATTGGCCAAAGAGAAATATCCTAACTTGTCCTTGAAGCTTTGCAAAGCCCAAGGCACAAAAATATCTAAATAAAATATCTTTTCCGACTATAAATGGAAATAAAATTGACTTTTAGGACTAACATGCCTAATAAAACTTGCCAAACGCACATTTTACCCACTCAACCACAGGCGCGTAACACATGTGTCAAACAGTGAAAAATTTCCAAGTGCGTAACACAGAAATAGGCCTTGTTGCAACAGTCTTTTGGAGGCCTTTGCGACAGCGGATTTGGCTCTGCAATAGCTCGTTGGAAATCCTGATGAGTCTACTTTCCAAAAGTGTTTGAGTTGTGCTGATTGGATGTCATTTACCTACTCAAAAATCAAATCTCCCAACACTACTTTGTGCGTAACACCTGGTCTGAAAAGGAGGTAGAAAGGTCAAATTTTTGATGTTTTTTGACATTTTGAGGGGGTAAAACTGCTCCAAATGATCTGAAAATTAGTGAGTAGACTACTGGTGATGTGAAAAATCCAAAAAAGTAAACTTTGAGAGCTGAGGATGCACCAATTTTGTGCGTGACACCTAGGGTGCTGCGCTCCTAGGGGTCAAAATTTGGAAAAAACAAAAAGTTGTCCAATTTGCCTCAAAATTGGTGGGTAGACCCCTCAAGAGGTTTTTGATACTTTTTTAGAAGCCTCAGCCAAGAATCCAATGCTTTCATGCACTTTTCCTCTTTTTAGGTATTCTAGTTCAATGAGGGCCTTCTTTAGCTTGGCGCTAGCAAGCATGCTTTCCCTTGCATAATGTTTGGCCATTTTATTTTGTAGGGAAAGGCCCCTCTTAACCTCCTTGAAATGATTATGTTTCCTCTTTGTAGTAGTAGATGACCGTTTGAGCCATCTCAAAATCCCTTTCCCACTCCTGAAGCTGTGCATCTTTTTCCAAGAGGAGCAACCTAGTTTTCATCCCTTGGTCTTCATTGTCACTGTCTAGATCAATGAATTGAGATCCTTGACAAGTCTTCTTGATCATTTTTATCCTTCTTACCTATACCTTCTACTCACCTTTGTGCACCTTTCCCTTTCCTTTTTCTTGATGCTTGATTGTTAGAGGAGAGATAGCCCCTTGCCTTTTTGAGGCCGCAAACACATTTCTTCTGCCTCTATGATAGGTGCATATGAGAGGTTTTATGATGGTGTCTCTACCATTGGAGGTGCCATAAGCCTTGTCATCTTCTTCATCATAAGACTCATTGTTTTGGTCCTTTTGCTCATTATGACGCTCACTGATTTTAACTCTGTTTTCTTTCTCACTATTTATTTCTTGAGAGGTTGCCTCTTCTTGGTCATCATCACTCTTCTATTCCTCTCCTTCACACTCTTTTTTTGTCCCATAATCTTCATTATTTTCACCACTTTCATTAGCTTCATCAAGCTCTGCATTTTCCTCAATGTTTTCAATCTTTGTCTCACCCGCATCTGTCCCTTGATTTCTAATGTCATCAATTTCTTATCTGTTATGGCTATTATCACTTTCCTGCTCATTACTGTCCTCTTCCTTGTCTTCCTCATCTCCCTCAACTTCTAACTCACTGTCCTCTTCCTTACTATCTTCTTCTATCTCAGTTTCTACCTCAATGTCCTCTTCCTCATTATTGTCATCTGTTTGCTCTTCCTTAGAGCCACTGTCAGCTTCTTCACTTAGCACATTAGGAGAAGAGATAGGAGATGAATTTTTTTGTGGAGAATTCATAGGGAGAGATGATGGAGGAGTGGAGGTAGGTGGTTGTGAAGTGGAGGATAAATTCTGCTGAATGAAGGCTTGGGGGTTTGTAAACACATCATGTGAGATGAAGACTTCCCAAGGGATTCCTTGTTGCTGCAGCTGATGTAATACAATCATTTTGATCAAGGAGTGGTGGAAAGGGCTCAACATTTGGCGATCATAGGTTCATTTCTTGACAAGTGAGGCCATCTTGTCAATGCTACGGAAAGGGTAGTATGGTAGATTCATTAATTTGACTTTGGTGAAGTGCATTAGAAACCTTATATGATAAGAGTAAATCTTGGAGTATCTCCCCTCATAGGTGAAATACCTGATAATTTGCTTCATTAGCAAGGCATACCTCTCTAGCAAGTGGGAAAAAGGAAAAACAACGTTGTAGCCTTGTTGACAACTTGATTTTATGTAGGGTTCATAATAGCACAACTCGAACTTCTTTTGTTTAAACCATATCTCGCCAATGTCTGGTATACCTGTTGCTTTGGAAATGGATTCAGATGAGAGTTCAAACTCCACTCCTACTAGGCTAACTTGGTGATTTTGCAAGCCTATGATAAACCATCTAGTCAAGTTGGAATGGCTTTTGACTTGTTTGACCTTTTCACAAAAATGATAACACCCAACATCCTGAAAGCATGAAAGGATCATGAGAGAGGAAGTAATCTGAACTGTGTCTAAGGGTTCAAACCTATTTTCCCTTCCTCCCTTGTATTTTTTCTAAGGTTCGGTAGGTCTTTGACTTTCATCACTGCTGGTGTAAATCTTTGCTTCAGACATGGTGGTTGTTTCTTTAGCACAAAAGGCTTTTTGAAAACTTTTTGAGGGCCTTTGGGTCAAAAGATTGCAATGAGTGAAGTGAGGGCAAAGTTGTGCAAATGAAGGAAAGATGAAACTCTCCAGGAGTTCACTCAGTGTTTTAGAGGTTTGTTTGATGTCACTTAGCATCCTCTGGCACATACAACAATTTTCTCCTTCAAACACTAACCAAAGGTATTTAAAACTGATTTTTATGCAGCCTAGGGTTTGGTTCAATTAAGACTTTAAATATGAATTTGCTTAGGAAAATGAAAGCTTGGGACGCAAGAAAACAAATCACCAACCTTGTGTCTTGACTTTTGCATAGGATTTGAAGGTGAAAAACTGAAATTTTGACTCCCTTTAGCAATTTTAGACAAACTTTTCTTGTGCGTAACACCGGTGCGTAGTGCAAGTGCGTAACACAGGTGCGTAACACTGGTGCGTAACATGCAGGAGACAGGCCAGTCGGGCTTCAGGAGCGTAGCATAGGTGCATAACAGGCAGTTTGTAGACACTTTGCTGTGTTTTTGCGTAACATCGGCCCAGGTACATAGCGCCGGGCCCTGGGTGCCTAACGCAATGTTAAATAACACTGCGGTCACCCCTCTTATGCGTTGCACCGAAGGCCAGGTGCGTAACACTAACCTCGGTGCGTAACACTTGCAAACTTTCACTGATTTGCACAGAAACTTTCGAAAACTTCTCTCAACGGCTTCCTTTGGGTTGGAGATGACAAATGGTATGGGGGAATACCAAAAAAAGAAGAAGCCTTTATAACCATTTTGAAAAATAAATTTGAAGTCAAAACCCACTTTTGTAATGTTCTTGCTTGCTTACTTTTTTTGCTGTGTCTTTGACTGTTTTGGTCCTGTAGGTGGAAAATTTGATGAAAACATGGCCCTTTTTTCACTGCTGGAGGCTTCTTAAGGCTCTCCTTATTTTGACAATCTTCTTGAAGACACTAAGCCCATGCCTCTCAGCTTATACTTTGGAAAAATAAATGTTTTGAACTTTTAACACCTACACACAGCAAACTCATCCCTTTTTTCCATTTCTCCTTTGACTGATATTTTGTGTTTGAAACATTATTTCTTTTGACCTTGTCATTCTTTCTGTGGAAATAACACCTTTGCCAGCTCTATGAAGTGTTGTTTATATCTTAGTCACTTTTTCGCATAATAGTCTTTTGACAAAGAGGTCCTTGTTGGGAGTTTCACTGTTCTGCAATAAACCAGGGGTATATCTGTTTGTTTTTAGGTCACTTTGATCACTATCTCTTTTGAACTTGGAAAGCTTGCTTCGTCACATAATGACCCCTGCTTATCATAGTTACTATCTTTGGAAGTTTCCACCCATGTTTGTCCCCTTTGGCCATTTGAAGATGTCTTTAACTGTTTTCAGAGAAAAAGACCTTTGAAGTCAGAGTTAGTGCTTGTTCACCAAACCCTAGGGTAGCTAAAGAAACCCCTGAAACCATCTGCTGTAATGAAGGAGGTTTCTTGGTCACTATTTTGACCCTCTTTGTCTATCTTCCCATGCTTCTGAGTTCAGCATTACTCCATTTCTTGGTCAAAATAGTCAATGAACATTGATTTCCATAAAACACATACATTGCTGCTTTCTTCTTGGTTGTGAGTGCTCCTCTTATGATGATCCTCCTTTTTTACCTTATCTCATGGTTAATCTGATGTCTTTTGGTCTTCTTTGCAGGAATGTAAGAAAAGGGTAGTTATCCCTCTACAAGTTTCATGCTTGAAGCCAAACAAACTTTAATGATCTTTTTGATTCATGTACATTGTTGCTTATGTGCCACTATCTTTCAGGACCTGCATGGACCTTTTGATGGGTAGCACTTCATAACACTCTTTGATGAGATTATGTTCTTCCTTGTAAACTATTGAGCCCTGAAATTGTCTTCTCTTTTTCCAAACTTCATTTCATTTCATTATTCGTTTATCATTTCATAAACCTAAAACTCAATGAGAATGACTAAGATTACTTAAAGGTTGCATACAATGATTAACTTATTGTACTTTTGTGATTTTGTTGTCTTAATGATTTTTGAATAGTTTTAGCTACAGAATTCAGTTATTCTGTAGCCAGTCAAGTGTTCTGTAGCTGTTTTGGTGTTCACATATGTTACAGGTGTCATCTGGAGAAAAGGCACACATAGGTGGATTCCAAATATTTCCTACATCATTCGTTCCCTTCCACGAGGACTGGATCAATAGCTGGAGGTGCCTATGTACGTGGCCAAAGAAAAAGTCAAGCAAGCTGTCTTCTACAGGAATCAGGACTCCTGATTTGCTTTACAGCAAATCAAGAATCCTAAAAGAGTTCTATTTTGATTTTAACATTAAAAATACACCTGTACCTACTTTTATTCAATGTTAGTTATGTAATTGCATATAAATTTAGCTCGGTAATTCCGAGAGAAACAAGTTTGATACATATTTTATCATTCCTGTGATACTCTGTTTTCGAGCATTTTGATAATAGAAGGAATAAAACTTTGATGTTGTTTTGAATACAACCTTGAGGAGTTAAAGGATTAATGTTGAATTGATAGCAGAGGGCCCCTGCTATTCGAGGAAGCTTTACATGTTTTCTAGATAAGTAGTTTTTAATTTTGTCTTGTCATATTTCCTTACTTAGACTGCTTTTTGCAATTTCATCTCTTAGCATTATGTTTCATGTCATTTGCTTCGATAAAAGATCCTCATGATATTACAGTTCGTCTTTTTCTCAAGCTTTTCCAATATATCTCTATTAAATGAATGGAATTTAATTGTAATATTCTGAGTTACTAGCACTTCAGTTTCTGTCATTTAGATTAAGAAGATCCTCATTATCTTACAACTATTCTCTTTCTCAAGCTCTTCCAATATATCACTACTATATGAATGAGATTTGGTTGTACTATTTTGAGTTATTAGCATTTTTTGTTCTGCAATTAGATATAAGATCCTCATCTTATTACAAACAGTCTTCTTCTCAAGCTATTCCAATAAACCTCTAAATCATGAATAAGACTTAGTTGTAATACTGTGGGTTACTGATTTTTTGTTTTATAGAATATCCTTATCACATTATGCCTAATCCCTTTCAATAAACTCTTCCAAAAAATCTCTAACTCATGAATGAGATCTAGTTGTAATTTCATAAATTGTTTCAGCATTTCATAGGAGATCCTTATTATATTATAGTAATATTTTTCTCAAGCTATTCCAATACACCTCTATCATATGAATGAAATTTCACTGTAATGTCCCAAGTTACTGATTGTTTTAATACTTCTTTTATGTTTTAGGAAGATCCTCATTGCATTAGAATTTAATCTCTTTAACAAGCTATTCCAAAAAATCTCTAACTAAATGAATCAGATTGAGTTGTAGTGTTTTGAGTTACCTTTCATTTTCATGAATGTTTATTTGCAAGCTATAATATCCATGGATTAGGATTCTCTGTTTTCATCATTTTCTAATTAGGGACGGAACTTGTAACTAAACTCTGTTTTAATTCTAAGATTTACTTTCTCTTCCTTTTTGACATAGATTTAACTTCATCTTCTGAGCATAGAGTAGCATACTAAAACTCAAACATAACAAAACCCAAAACATCAATAAAACACTGAAAACAATGAAATAAGAAAAGGAATACTTAGGCACATATAGTGCAATTACACTTCATCAGTTTACTAGCCTTGGTTGATAATTTATGCTATCAATTTAGGACACTAAATTGACTAAACATAAACTTTTAAGCCTATTTGTATCTTTCTACCAGCTATGGATGCCTTTATAAGTTTTTAGGCCTCCTTCTTTGTCTCTGTTTCTGTTTTTGACCATTTATAAAAACATTCCTGCAGAAATGCTTTGACATGGTAAATTGCTCCTTTGTAGGCTTACTGCTTGATCAAGAGGGTACCTTTGGAGGTCTTTTGATGTTATTTGGATAATGAAAAGCCTCATCCTTGTGTTCTCTTGACTTCACCTTTGAATACTTGTGGAAATAATGCATTTAGAACCATGATAGTGCATAACCTAGGTGACCCTATTTGACTTATTGTAATGTCCTTGGAATATGTTTTTGACTGAAAACTTCAAACATGGTTTGGATAAGGAGGTGGGGTTTCTGACACTCTATTATGCACTACCATCCTAGACAACTAGAAAAACTTGTTTTACTTAAAATAGATTTTAGTCAGGGAGTTTTGACAACACCATTGCTTGAGGCACTTGGTGAGTAGGAGCAAAGTTTGGCTTACTTGGCAAAACAAGGTGTGAAAGTAGAGGGCTTAGGCAAACAGAGACAGAGTGTTATAGGCAGGGGTGGCAAACATAGTGAGAGTGTGGCACATAAGTTCAGGATTTGATCTTGTCTGGGTGATAGATTGGACATGCTTTGACAAGGAACTAGGATAATGAAAAAAATTATCTTTGAGGGGATTTGTAGAACTCACATGATTCTTGAATTCTGTTTCTATAAATCTTGGACAACGCATTTATTCATCTAAAAAAATTGAAAATTATTGATGAATAACAGTGGCTCCACTTGGAGAGGGCAGCTCCTTTTCAGTAGGTGTCCAGAATTTCAGTTCTCTTGGTTTATGAAGACCAATGCCTCATCCATTGGGAAGATTTTATCTTTTCTTTTGCTGATGCTTTCCCTGAAGTAGTAATTTTGAAAATATGAAAGAATGATTAGCTCAAATTCACTTTTACCTACCCAACCTACTCACCTAACATTTTTTCTTCCTTGGGTGCACTTGAAATGGCAAACCCATTGACATTTTTTATTTTGAAAATGAAAACAAACTATCTACTTCTACACTTATCTCTTCTGAGAGTTCACATTAGGCTATTGAAATCCTTTGATTCTCTACCTGTTCTACTCAACTGTCAAGGTTAAACTGTTTGGCAGGATTTATTCACTAAGCTAAAAACATGAAATTGAAAACATGACTAAATCAGGATTAGAAAATCTGATTTATCATGGGTTTGTGGCATAAAAACAAGCTACACACATATGTTATTTTTGTACAAAATAAGACTAGAAAAATCAGGGCTAAGATACATAGTTTGCTATTCATCCCTGTTTTTCTCCTTGGTTCTGTTTTGAGCATGTGGAACCAGTATATTTCTTCCCTAATCTATTTTCTTTGACAATTCAAGCTTCAATGTTTTGACCAACATTATTTTCACTAACTTATCAACAATAAATTTAAAACATGTTCAGCCATGATTAGGCTAGATAACTGAAAAAGACATTCTTTTTGCATCGGTAGTGGCATTTAGGCTTGCACACTTTCAGTATCACTATTTTTTGGGTATGGGGCTGTACCTTTTCTATAAATCTTCCCTCTTTTTCTATTTTTTCTTTGTTTTTGTGTTTTCATTTTTCTCAAAACAATCTGAAACTAAAAATATGCTCATAGGGCTGAGCTTATTTTGCATTCCTATCTATCCTAATCTAACCTATACATGATAGACATTTATTTGGTGAACTCTCTTTTCCAATATAACCAGTTAAGTAGATGATTGCATGGGTGATTTTGGTTCATATCTTTGAGGATGCTAAAGAAATCAAAAGGCCACTTGCACCTCACTTATGCTTAAACAGTAGTGCCTAAAATTTTCTTTAAACATTGCATCAAACTGTTCTTGGTAGAAAACACTACTATTTTAGATTTCTCAAGGAAAACAACAAATGGATCTTGGAATGATACCTGATCTTGAGGACTTGAGACATAAGCTTCTTTCAAGACTACTCCTTCTTCTGCTTGGTTATGCTTGAGGCTCTTTTGGGAAAGAAACTCCACCTCTTCCTCATGCTCATCTGAACTGGTAGACTCATCATACATTACAATTTTATCCTCTAGCAAACTCGATATGCTCTGATTGAGTGGGCTAAATTCAGTGCGAAGGCCATCATGTTGATTAGTAAGAGTATTTATTGGTAATAAATCTTCTTGAGAAAGAAGTGTAGCAACTCTTATGAGATTGTAAACTTCCAAGCCTTCATCTGCAATTAGAAATTCAATGGGACTTGGTGGCTGCTCATATGGAGCTGAGGAAAGTTCTATGTCATAAATGATTTACTCAACCGTTTCTGGAGAAGGCTTCTCATTGACAACTTTCTCAAGGAGTTCATCATCCTCCTCAACCTCAACATTAAAGTTGAAAGACTGTTGATTTCCAATTATGTGAAATTTATTTCTGATGGGCTGGAGTGAAGCAGAGCAAAGAGTCAAAGACTCTTCACTTACTTCTAAACTTTCAAGGCTTTCCTCATCAGTGTCATAGGTGACCTGTCTTAGCTGATTACTGCTTTCAATATGATGATAGTGAACTTCATCCCACAAACAACTGTTGATGGCTCTGCAAGGTTATCTTCTGTTTGGAAAACATCATCATCATCACATTTATCAAAATTTGGAGAATCATCAACACAAATAATTTCACCAATAAAACATATTGGGTTACCAGTTTGTTCTTCTTTGAATTGATCTACAAGTTTGATTTTTGATTTATGGTAGATGGCATTAGTAGGAGGAGGAGCATAAATTTTTTTTTCACATGAAGACTTAGAGGCTGGCTGTGTGTTTATTATCTGATTTATTTCCTCTTCAGTTAAAGGAGGAGGCATTTTTCTCTTCCTCTGGATAATACTACAACAGTTATCTTTCTCTTGTGAAGGCTAGTTTTGAGGCTGAATGTCTTCTTGAGCCTCACCTAGAAGAGACGGTGAACCATCACTTGTGCCTTCATAGAGATCCTGTGGGTTTTCCTCTATTTCTTGATTGGGTTCTTCCTCAACTAACTCCTCTAGGCTATCATGATAGCTACCTTGAGAATGAAATTCATGGAGTTCTTCTAATAAATATTTAGGATGCCAATTTCCTAAATCTTTATCAATGCTCACAAGGTATTGTATAAGGTCTTCAGATTGTTCACAGCAATTTTCAGCTAATGATAGAGATGGAAAATACCCTATATAGTGTTTATAAAATACCTTTTGGAAATCCTTCAAAGAAAACAAGATGCCAGGTTCTAGCCATTCATACCAATTTCTTGCCTTACCTTCTAATGTTGCCATAAACATTTTCATGAGGCAGTCCTCGTGCCATTCAACCTTTAACCTCCATATGTGTATATGAAATTTGATGAGATGTAACAAGGGGTCATCAAATTTTTCATCTTGAAATATAGGTAGGTTTTCTATCCAATTTATTTCAGACATTTTGTGTGGGAATCTAGGGATATGATCTATACTCATTGGAGCATATCTCCTTTGTATCCTTGGATCCATGTTGTAAATCAGAAAGGGTCACTGAATCTTTTCAAGCAGTCTAGAGTTCTCTACCAGTGGAGTCTTTTGGTCTATTGAGGGTTGTGGAGTCGCCAGGTGGAATATTTGAAATTTTTTGTCCACCATCAGCATGATTCGGATTTCTCAATGCATTCCCAGGGGGGTTTGTGAGATATTAGTGGAGTAGTAGGCCTACTAGAGGCTAGTGGAGTCGCCAGGTGGATATTTTTAGTTTTTTTGAAGATATGTTGTCTATGGTCCACCACCAATACTGACAAAAAGCCAATCTAGAAATGTTTTGGGGTTTTTCCGAGCTTCTATATGTATCCCTTAAGGTATGTAAGAGTGTCCTATAGCTGAGTCATCAATTTGCTAAGATGGTGAAAAATCTAGGTTCTACTCTTAGGCTATCAGTTAAGTTCTCTATGATTTGACGAAGGTTTCTGAAGTCCTAAGGGATACTTAGTTTGTCACTGACATCAGAGGTTGCATCATAATCACCATTGTGTTAGTGATAGTGATGAGGTAGATATAAATCATAGGATACTGTTTGATGAAGGGATTATGGATTCCTAAGAGGTATTTAGATTGTTATGAACTCAGAAGGTCCCACTGTGATCGCCATTATATTAGTGTGGCGATGAGGTGGTGGATGAACCACCAGATACTATCAGTCAAACTTGAGGGTATAAAGAGTCTTAAGAGGTTTTCAGGTAATTATATACTTAGAAGGTCCCACTGTGATCGCCATTATGTTAGTGAGTGGTGGGATAAATCCACAAGATAGCTCTCTTAAGGGCTGTTGAAATGTTTAGGGAATTCTAAGTTTTTTTCTTACTCAGATTCCCACCGTGATCGCCATTATGTTAGGGTTCTGTGATTTGGTAGATTGGCTAAACCAAATGACAGGGTAACATTCGACCAATCTTTGGAGTCCTAGGACCTAGCCTTCCTGGACTCAGAGAGGGCTCTCTCTATTGTGCAAAGGATTTGAACTTGTTCGCTTCGGATGATTGATTTTATGCTAGTTGTTAAGTGTAATTTGTTTGTTTATTTTCGGTTGGGGTAAGATGAATACGTAGGATAGGTGGAATGAGAGGCTGTCAAATCAACAGGGCTATAGGGTCAGATGAAGTCGAGGGTGTCTAAATGATGAAGCAGAGTGTATTGCAGGGCTGATTTAGCAAGGTTAATGGATCCTTAGGTGATGTATGAGGTGTAATGAACATTAAGTTTGGGAAAAACTAAGAGGTCTTAAACATATATATTCTAAAAGAAATAACTCATGAGGTAGGGAAAACCATTAATCTATATGAACTATACTCAAACTGATAAACATGTAAGATGAACATTCTGGTGATACATAGAAGCATTAGAACTCCTAACTTTAGAAATTCACCTTCAGCTTTTTGAGAAAACACATAAGATAAACAAACAACTCAATATATGGAGAGGGAAATCCTAAACAACATATATCAAACTATCGAGAACTTTGAAATAAGTTGGTAAGCATGGGAAAAAGACAAGATCGAAACAAGGCCTCTTTGTCTTAACCTAATCAATCAGTGTTCCATAGAAAAGCTTCACAATAGGGTTTTGAAAACTTTAAATAAGAAGGGCATACCTTGAATCATATTTATAAGCTAACATACTAACCATTCATGAAACAAAAACAAGTTTTAGTGTGCCTAACGAGCAATCAAGAATTTCTTAAGATGACTAAAAGAAGAAAACATCAAGACTATAGCAAACAGGAGGTTTGAGGTGCTTCCATGAGCATATCTCAGCCTATACTTTTCTGATCTATAGCAACCAAGAAGACTGAAACAAAATGAGGACAAGAAAACATTAACAAGTTAGGAAAACATCACCATTCACTAAGCTATGGAATCCTGCAAGCAAGCTTCTCCAAGATCAAGCTACACAAGCCATTCATTCACTTCATAAAACCAATATCTTGTCCAAGCTCATAAAACCATGTATTTCTCTTAAACACATCAAGTAACAACTGTTTACAATTAATCCTCATGTCTTATATAACAAATGAGGAGAAGAGAGCCTACTAGAGCATCTAGAAGCCTATTGGCCAAAGAGAAATATGCTAACTTGTCCTTGAGGCTTTGTAAAGCCCAAGGCACAAAAATATCTAAATAAAATATCTATTCCGACTATAAATGGAAATAAAATTGACTTTTAGGCCTGACATGCCTAAGAAAAATTTCCAAATGCACATTTTTTCCACTCAGCCACAGGAGCGTAACACATGTGTCAAACAGTGAAAAAATTCCACGTGCATAACACAGAAATAGGCCTTGTTGCAGCAGTCTTTTGGAAGCCTTCCCGACACCGGATTTGGCTCCGTGATGGCTCGTTGGAAAGCCTGATGAGTCTATTTTACAATTTTTTTTTATTTGTTCTGATTGGATGCTATTTACCTTATCAAAAGTCAAATCTCCCAAAACTGCTCTGTGTGTAACACCTGGTCTGAAAAGGAGGCAGAAAGGTCAAATTGTTGATGTTTTTTGACCTTTTGAGGGGGTAAAACTACTCCAAATGATCTGAAAATTGGTGAGTAGAATGTTGGTGACATGAAAAATCCAAAAATGTAAACTTTGAGAGCCGAGGACGCACCAATTTTGTGCGTAACACCTAGGGTGCTACGCTCCTAGGGGTCAAAATTTGGAAAAAACAAAAAGTTGTCCAATTTGCCTCAAAATTTGTGGGTAGACCCCTCAAGAGGTTTTGGATACTTGTTGAGAAGCCTCAGCCAATAATCCAAGGTTTTCATGCACTTTTTCTCTTTTTAGGTCTTCTAGTTCAATGAGGGCCTTTCTTTAGCTTGGCGATAGCAAGCATGCTTTTGCTTGCATAATGTTTGGCCATTTTCTTTTGTAGGGCAAGGCCCCTCTTAACCTCCTTGAAATGCTTATGTTCCTCTTTGTAGTATTAGATGACCCTTTGAGCCATCTCAAAATCCCTTTCCCACTTCTGAAGCTATGCATCTTTTTCCAAGAGGAGCAACCTAGTTTTCATCTCTTGGTCTTCATTGTCATTGTCTAGATCAATGAATTGAGATCTTTGAGAAGTCTTCTTGATCCTTTTTCTCCTTCTTACCTGTACCTTCTTCTCACCTTTGTCCACCTTTCCCTTTCCTTTGTCTTGATGCTTGATTGCTGGAGGAGAGATGGCCCCTTGCCTTTTTGAGGCAGCAAACATATTTCTTCTGCCTCTGTGATAGGTGCATGTGAGAGGTTTTATGATGGTGTCTCTACCTTTGGAGGTGCCACAAGCATTTTCATATTCTTCATCATAAGACTCACTGTTTTGGACCTTTTTTTCATCATGAGGCTCACAGATTTTACCTCTGTTTTCTTTCTCACTGTTTATTTCTTGAGAGGCTACCTTTTCTTGGTCATCATCACTCTACTGTTCCTCTCCATCACACTCTATTTCTATCCGATAATCTTCATTATTTTCGCCACTTTCATCATCTTCATCAAGCTCTGCATTTGCCTCAATGTTTTCAACCTTTGTCTCACCTACATCTGTCTCTTGATTTCTGCTGTCCTCAAATTCTTTTTGGTTATGGATATTATCACTTTCCTGCTCATTACTATCCTCTTCCTTGTCTTCTTCATCTCCTTCAGCTTCTAAATAATTATCCTCTTCCTTACTATCTTCTTCTATCTCAGTTTTTACCTCACTTTCCTCTTCCTCGTTATTGTCATCTGTTTGCTCTTCATTAGAGCCACTGTTAGCTTCTTCACTTGGCACATTAGGAGAAGAGATAGGAGGTGAATTTGTTTGTGCAGAAGTCATAGGGAGAGATGATGGAGGAGTGGAGGTAGGTGGTTGTGAAGTGGAGGGTAAATTTTACTGAATGAAGGCTTAGGGGTTTGTAAACACATCATGTGAGATGAAGACTTCCCAAGGGATTCCTTGCTGCTGCAGCTGATGTAAGACAATCATCTTGATCAAGGAGTGGTGGAAAAGGCTCAGCATTTTTTGGTCATAGCTTCTTTTCTTGACAAGTGAGGCCATCTTGTCAATGCTCTGGAAAAGGTAGTATGGTAGATTCATCAATTTGACTTTGGTGAAGTGCATTAGCAACCTTCTATGATATGAGTAAATCCTGGAGTATCTCCCCTCATAGGTGAAATACCTGATAATTTTCTTCATCAGCAAGGCATACCTCTCTAGCAAGTGGGAAACCTTGCAGCCTTGTTGACATCTTGGTTTTAAGTAGGGTTCATAATAGCACAACTCCAACTTCTTTTGTTTAAACCATATCTCACCAATGTTTGGTATACCTGTTTCTTTGTAAATGGATTCAGATGAGAGTTCAAACTCCACTCCTGCTAGGCTAACTCGGTGATTTTTCAAGCCAATGACAAACAATCTAGTCAATTCGGAGTGGCTTTTGACTTGTTTGACCTTTTCACAAAACTTATAACACCCAACATCCTGAAAGCATGAAAGGATTATGGGAGAGGAAGTAATCTGAACCGTGTCTAAGGGTTCAAACCTATTTTCCCTTCCTCCCTTGTATTTTTGCTGAGGCTCGGTAGGTATTTGACTTTCACCACTGCTGGTGTGAATCTCTGCTTCAGACATGGTGGTTGTTTCTTTAGCACATAAGGCTTTTTGAAAATTGTTTGAGGGCCTTTGGGTCAAAAGGTTGCAATGAGTGAAGTGAGGGAAACGTTGTGCAAATGAAGGCAAGATGAAACTCTCCATGAGTGCACTCAGTTTTTTAGAGGTTTGTTTGATGTCACTCAGCCTCCTTTGGCACAAATAACAATTTTCTCCTTCAAACCCTAACCAAAGGTATTTAAAACTGATTTTTATGCAGCCTAGTGTATGGTTCAATTAAGCCTTTAAATATGAACTTTCTTAGGAAAATGAAAGCCTGGGAGGCAAGAAAACAAATCACCAACCTTGTGTCTTGACTATTGCAGAGGCTTTGAAGGTGAAAAACCGAAATTTTGACTCCCTTTAGCAATTTTAGACAAACTATGTCTATGTGTAACACTGGTGCATAGCGCAGGTGCGTAAAACGGGTGCGTAACAGGCAGGAGATGGGCCAGTCGGGGCTTCAGGAGTGTAGCGTAGGTGCGTAACACTGGTGCATAATAGGCAGGAGACGGGCCAGGCGAGCTTCAGGAGCATAGCATAGGTGTGTAACAGGTAGTTTGTAGACACTTTTCTATGTTTGTGCATAACACGGGCCCAGGTGCGTAGCGCTGGGCCCTGGGTGTGTAACTCAGTGTTAAATAACATTGCGGTGACCCCTCCTATGCCTAGTGCCTATTTGCTCCCTGTGATTTACAAGAATGGCAAGAATAAACGCTGCAAGGGGCCACATCAAAACCACTTTGGAATCCTAGGACCTAGCCTTCCTGGATTCAGAGAGGGACCTCTCTATTAAGTGTTTTCAAAGGATATATTTTTATGCTTTGTTTATGATATTAGGCTAGTTATGAAGCTCTTAGGAACTTGTTTGTTTGTTTGGTTGCGATGGATATCATTAACTGAAGAGGTCATTTGAAGGGTGAAGGTGAGAGTAAATTAATAGAATGTTTCGACTAAAAAGATAGGTCATGAAACAACATTAACCCATTGGGCTATGGAGTCACAAAAGGATTTTTTTGCACAACAATTCTTCAAGGGTTTACATAGGGCAAGTCATCTATATCAAAGGATATTTTAGATTGAGTCGTGATATGAAACATTAAGACATTATGAAAGAAGAAAAGCTAACAACCATTTAAGCATCTATTAACTTCACTAAAGCAAGAAAAGCCTTTCAAAGTAACTGTTTGAAGCAAGCTAAAGGACAGGGAAAACCATAGATTTCTTTGGGCATAATTTTATTAAAGCACACTTTTCATACAACAATCCAGTAATCCTAAGACTAATTTCAGAAAGGAGAAAACATATAAGATAACAAGGAAAATAGCCTAAGATCAGACAGAAACTTTGAATTCTAGCCTGCTTTTGGCATACTCTCAAGGGATCTTTCAAAGCAATTGTTAAATATTAGCTTGAGGACAGGGGAAACCATAGACTTCCCTAGGTTAACTCTACTTAGCAAACCTTGAAAAGAACATTCAAAAACAATATCTCAAGTTGTACTCAGAAAGACATGGGCTCACCAACATTTCTTCACTAGTTATACTTTATTGAATCATTCTCAAATCAACAAGCTGGATAAACCTAGAGGGAAATTAAGAATCCTCTAAACATACCTTAGCAGAAGAAAACATAAAGGTAAAGCTTTCAAACAGAAATAGGGTACTTTTCAGTAAATCCTACTCTAAATTTTCTGTTCTTTATCAGAGAAAATGGGTAGCATGTAAAACATAAGGAAAGACAAAACAGTGAGAAATAACATCACCGTTGACATAGACCAGGATCCCATGAATCTGCTTGTATTATTGATTTTCAAACCAGTTACATACTTCAAGTCCAATAGGTCTTTATAGCTCAAAACTTCTCTTCTCAGCCTAGTATTCTTCAACTACTCAACAACACTTCAACAACTTCAACAACTATCTTACACCTCAATAATAATCCAACCAACAATAACAATGAACTCCTCATACATTATTTATAGATAAATGAGGAGGTGGCGTGAAAGAAGGGGTCTCTAATGGTTCATAAATGACAGAGTTTAATTTTTTTGACCTTTGAGACCATGCAAGGCCCAAGGAAAAATGTATTTAAGTCTAACTCTACGTTATATTAACTTTTTGAACTACTTAGTGGCTTTTGTTGACTTTTAGGCTTTTTTAGGTAGGCTGGCAATAACTTCTGAGTTGTCATTTGGAAATATCTCTAACTTGGAGTAAATTTATGTGTATTTTGAGGCAAATTAGGCCTGTAGGTGGCATTTTTTATTCTTTTGGAGAAGTAATTGCTTCAATGATTTATGCATTCGAAGCACTCTTTCTTGCTGATCTGTCAGTTTGGTGACTTAAACTCTGATTAGGCCTTTGATTTAGCTTTAGGCCTTCTTTATCATCTTCTGTCTGTTTCCTTTCTACTGACTGTTTCAACTTTAATTATTTTATCTTAAAACTGTGTCTTTATCCATAATCTGTTTGATTAAGTCTTTGATTTTCTTTCTTTATTCCTTAATCTTTAACCTTCACTGCTTTTTGATGTTTCTGTCAGAAGGTGGCTTTCTTTGCACTGGAGGGCTTCTGTGATTGCATCGATGGTCATGAAGCATCGCTCAAATGCTCAAAATCAAACCCTGGATCCCTGGAGGAGGAAACAATGTGCAGAGGGAAGGATTTCATGGACGAAGTTATGCGGAACTGGGGAAATTTGAATATTGGCGCGAAATAGTGGAGGCAGTTTTGTGCAATACTGGCGTGGTATTCGAGCAGGTTTCAGGTGGTAAGTGGTATTCGCCCAAACGGACGCGATTCCACTCATTGAACGACACCTGTCCATTGGAAAACTGCCCATTTCGTGTGGAAATGGGGTGTTAACCCGTTACGGGGAATTACGTGTGAAATTAATTGGGGACCGTTAGATCTAGAGGAGCCAAATCAACGGTGGAGGATGAGCATGGTCGGGGAAACTGCTCGGTGGAAGGGGAGTGGAAAGTGGGCCAGCGGGGTGTTTATCGGTGGGAAAGCGCGATGACCATCAGATCAAATACGATCGACGTTGGAGATTTTCTAGTGAGGGGGTGAAAGGATAAGAGATTATCGGGAGGATGGGTAATGGGAGGGGCGATGATCATCATTGGATCCAAATGATCCACTATTGAGATTTGATTTGGAGGGGGAAGTAATGGAGGGGGTAGAAATATGAGAGAAGAGAGGGCCCACTTTTAATTTTTTCAGAGGTTGGGTCTTTATACAAAGTTTTTGGGGTTTTTGAAGATACAAAGGGCGGAAAGGATTTTACATGGGAAAAGGGGCTTATAAAAGCAGTGGAGGTAAGGTCCTATGGGGGATAGGATAGGACCGAGGGTTAGGGTGAGAGGGGTTTGAGGTCTTTAGTGCATGGTTGCGGCGCTAGGTCGTATGAGGAGGAAAGGGGATAAGGTTTAAGCCAAGAGGGCTTAAGGCCTTATTTTCAAAATAGAGCGGATCAGGCCTAAAAGAGGGGTTTTTTAAGCCTTTTTGAAGGTTCCGATAAGTATAAAAAAGGGGCTTAAACCATTATAAAGGAGTTTTATAAGGTTTAGAGGGGTGTTTAAGGGAAATGGAGGGTAGAAGGGAAGAAAGTGACTTTTCAGAGGAATAAATGATGATCTAGGGTAGGTGAAAAATGAATGAGATGGAGGGATTTTGGAGGAAATAAATGAAGGTGAGATGGTGGAAGAGGTGCTTCAAAACAATCTTCTTTTGAGGCAACAGGGCTACTTTGAGGGATTTTGAATGAAGGTTTATCAATAAAATGGATTTCTGAAAGATAATGAACATAGTTAAGTTTGAAGAAGTCACAAAGTTTTCGTCAAATTTGTTTCTTGAAAACTGAAAGACTAATTTAGCCATCATGAGATATAACAGAATTTATAGATGGCTGACAGCGCTGAAGGCCAAGTGCGTAACACTGGACTCGGTGTGTAATGCCTGCAAAATTTCACTGATTTGCACAGAAACTTTCAAAAACTTCTCTCAATGGCTTCCTTTGGCTTGGAGATGAAAAATCGTGTGGGGGGAATACCAAAAAGGCCTTTATAACCCTTTTGAAAATAAAATAGAAGTCAAAACCCACTTTTGTAATGTTCTTGTTTGCTTACTCTTTCTCACTGTGTCTTTTACTGTTTTGGTCCTGTAGGTGGACAATTTGATGAAAACATGGTTCTTTTTTCACTGTTGGAGGCTTCCTAAGGTTCTCCTTATTTTGAAAATATTCTTGAAGACACTAACCCCATGCCTCTCAGCTTATAATTTGGAAAAAAAACTGTTTTGAACTTTTAACACCTACACACAGTAAACTCATTCCTTTTTTCCATTTCTCCTTTGACTGATATTCTGTATTTGAAACATTATTTCCTTTGACCTTTTCATTCTTTCTATGGAAAAACACCTTTGCCAGCTCTGTGAAGTGTTGTTTATATCTTAGTCACATTTTTACAAAATAGTCTTTTGACAAAGAGGTCCTTGTTGGGAGTTTCATTGTTCTGCTATAAACCAGGGATATGTCTGTTTGTTTTTAGGTCACTTTGATCACTATCTTTTTGAACTTGGACAACTTGCTTTGTCACATAATGGCACTTGCTTATCACAGCTACTGGCTTTGGCAATTTCCACCCATGTTTGTCCCCTTTGGCCATTTAAAGATTTCTTTAACTGTTTTTAAAGAAAAAGACCTTTGAACTGGGAGTTAGTGCTTGTCTGCAAAACCCTAGGGTAACTAAAAACCCTTGAAACCATCTGCTGTGATGAAGGAGGTTTCTTGGTCACTATTTTGACCCTCTTTGTCTAACTTCCCATGTTTCTAAGTTCATCATTTCTCTATTTCTTGGTAAAAACATTTAATGAATCTTTATTCCCAACAAACAAATACCTTGATGCTTTCTTCTAGGTTGTGAATGGTCTCCTCATATGATGACCTTCCTTAATTTACCTTACCTCATGGCTAATATAATGTCCTTTTGTCTTTTTACAGGAATGCAAGCAAAGGGAAACTGTCCCTCTACAAGTTTCATGCTTGAAACCAAAAAAAAATTTAAATGATATTTTTTATTTGAGATGCAGTGTTGCTTATGTGCCACTGTCCTTTATGACCTGCATGGACCTTTTGATGGGCAACACTTCATAACACTCCCTGATGAGATCACTCCTTGATGAGATCATGTTCTTCCTTGTAAACTTTAAGCCTGTTTGTATCTTGCTACTAGCTGTGGATGCCTTTATGAGCTTTTTTAGGCCTCCTTTTTTGAATTTTTTCTGTTGTTGATCATTTACAAAAACATTTCTGCATAAATGCTTTGACATGGTAAATTAATCCTTTGCAGGCTTACTACTTAATCAAGAGGATACCTTTGGAGGTATTTTGATGCTCTTTGGATAATGACAAGCCTCATCCTTGTGTTCTCTTGATTTCACCTTTGAATACCTGTGGAAATATTGAATTTAGAAACATGATAGTGCATAACCTAGGTGACCCTATTTGAATTATTGTAATGTCCTTGGAATTGGTTTTTGATTGAAAACTTGAATCAGGGTTTGGATGGGGAGACAGGGTTTTTGACACTCTATTATGCACTACCATCCTAGACAACTAGAAAACTTTGTTTTTACTTCAAAAAGCTTTTAGACAGGGAGTTTTGACAACACCATTTCTTGAGGCACTTGGTGAGTAGGGGAAAACATTTTAGTCTACTTGGCGAAATAAGGTATGAAAATAGAGGGCTTAGGAAAATAGATAGATAGTGTTATTAGCAGAGGTGGCAAACATAGTGAGAGTGTGGGACATCAGTTTAGGATTTGGTCTTGTCTGGGTGATAGATTGGCCATGCTTTGACAAGGAAGTGGGATAATGTAAAAATTTCTCTTTGAGGAGATTTCTAGAACTCACATGATTCTTGAATTCTATTTCTAGAAATCTTGGACAAAGCATTTAGTCATCTAAAGCAGTCAAAGTGCAGGTATTGCTGTCAACAAATTTAATTATTGAATTTTCTTGTTGATTGTCTAAATCTTCATAAATTCAAAATCAAAATCAAAGAAAAATTGAGAAAAAAATAGTTAGTTTAATTTTTTTCTTTTTTATATTTTTTTTTCATTAATTCTTTTCATTATTATAAAAATTTCTTATTCATACTCCTATAAATATAATTAAAATATATTTAAATTTATATCTTAAGTATTTAAATAATAGACATTTTATATCATCATGCTAAAAGACATACATCATTTAATATTAAATAAATGATTAATTTATTTTTTCTTTATATTTATTTTTTTATATCTTTTTAAATATATTTGATATTAATTTGATACTTATATTTAAATTTATTTCTTAAATATTTAAATAATGGACATTTTATATCATCATACTAAAATACATAAATCATTTAATATTAAATGAATGATTAATTTTATTTTTCTTTATATTTCTTTCTGTCTATATTTTTCAATGTATTTGATGTGATTAATTTGATACTTATTATTATTATTTTTTAAAGATTATACTATATATATATATATATATATATATATTATTTTTTTTGAATGATATACAACGTAATTTTTAAATGATATACAAGGTAATTTTTAAATTTGATAATAATAGATTATGGGTTTTATTTTATTTTTGTTTTGATTTTTTTTTAATTTTTTTTAATTTTTTTATATTTTTAAAAATAGATATTAGTTTTTTGAAAGATTAATTTGATTTAGTTTTTCTGTTATTTTGAAATATATTTTATATCCTTCCAGAAATAGAATTTTTCATTTTTCTATCCTATATGAAAAATTGCATTTTTAAATAATAAAAGTTTATAGTTTATGATTAACTTAATTTGAATTTCTTTGAATATAATTTAATTTAGTTGTATATTTGAATAATAGATATTTTCATATATACGACAGATTCTTGTATATTTGAATAATAGACACTCTCACTCATCTACCAAGTGGAAAGACGATGGTTAAGCAGAGAGAGATTGGCCAAAAGAGTTATGAATGATTGATTTGATGTGATTAATTTGATATTTATTAATTTTTTGAAAGGATATGTTTTGTATTATTTATCACTAACTATTTTCATTGTATAATATATTATGAATAATATATAATGTACATGTTATGTTTTATTTTATGAATGATTGATTTGATTTTTGTTTTGACACACAGCGATATAATTTAATATTTGAATAAAAATATTAATTTTTAAATGGTTTATTTGACTTAATTTATTCTTTTACATATAATTTGATTTTAGAATGTGTTTTAATTTATTTGATTAATAAAGAGTGTTTCTAAATTCATTTTTATTAACAAACATTTCCACTACTCCACTCTATATAAAGGATTGAGTCTTAGAAAAATCAATATTATAGATGAATATTTGACTTTAGTTGATTTGTATCTTTGAATATTTTTATATATTTATTTATGGATATGTAGATTTGTCAGCCCTATCAAAATTACTTGTGTTTTTTTTTACTAATTTTTTTAACATATTTTAATTTAGGGAAATGTAAGTTACACCATTGAATAATAAACATTCTCACTCCTCTATCTTATATGAATAGATGTTTAAATTTATTTGAATTGTCTTTTTGAATATGTTTTGATGTGAATTCCATTCATATAAGTTATCTCAATGAGTGATTCATTTGACTTAATTTATATTTTTCAACATGCTTTAATTTAGGGATGTATTTTGTATCTTTGAATAATAGTAATTTTCCAATCCTCTATCCTATGTTGATAGATGATTAAATTGAATTTATTTATTTTTTCAAATATATTTTGGTCTAGAGATATATCTTGCATCTTTGAATACTAAACATTCTCACTCCCTTACTTTATAAAGCAAGCAAAATTAACTCTAATTAAACCAAAATTCAAAAAAATTGATATCCATATTCTTAATTAAGTATTTCACATACTTATAATATCAATAATGTATATCTTAGGTATATGTGATATTATAGCAATTTTCTTTCATTATCATAGTTCTTGGAGTTCTATTTTATTGGGATTATTTTTGGAAATTTCACAATTTATTATTTTTCCTTCCTCTAATGAATATATGAATATATACCATATCTGATATTGGTTACAAAAATATTTTCCATGCATGTTTTAACATAATTCTCTATATTACATCCCTTAATTATATTCCTTAATCATATTGCCATATGTATATTATAGAAATGAGTATATTTGGCTAACAATGTGTGGGTCTAGAATATGTTTGCATTAATAGATTTACTGTAGGTGAATATTTAATAGATATAAAGCATATTTTATGCATTAAGATGTAAACTTCATACCCAAAATAAATTATACACCTAAATGTGTTTAAGGATCAAACAAGATATTAGAAAAAAATTTCAACAATCTAAATAGAAATGTGTGATGAATTCAACCTAGTTAAATAAGTTACTAAAGAAAGTTGACACGATATCAAAATTTGTGTTCATTATATTACATTAGTACTATGCTTAATGTACATATTTTCAGTCCTTTAACCTATTCCAATGACCAATTAACTTGACTTGATTTGTCTCATTCAATATGATTTGATTTAGGGATGTCTTACATCATCGAATGATAAAATTTTCCACTCCTATAATTCATGTTGATAGATGATTGACTAGACTTGAATTATCTCTTTAATTATCCTTTAAGTTAGAGATATTTTTTATATATTTAATTAATATCCATTCTCACTCTCTTATCCTATGTAAATCACATCTTTTAATAATGCACATTGTAATAATACCTTATTCTATGGTGATGAAGGCTTGACTTGACTTCATTTTCCATTTTGAATATATTTTTATTTAGAGATATGTCTTGGATCTTTTAATAATAGATATTTTTCTTATATTGATGGATGATTGATTTGAATTATTTTGTCTTTTTGGATATGTTTGATTTAGGGATCATGTCAAGAGAATTATCACTCCTCATGGTATCTTTAAATAGTAGACATCCTCACTCTTATACCCATGGTAATGCATAATTGAATTGATTTGATTTGTCTCTTTAAAAATGTTAAAGTCCTTAACATACCTAACCCTAATCCCTAAAGCATAGCCCTAACCCCTAAAGCATATAGAAAACTATGTATTGTTATGTAATGAATTCCATCATTAATAAATAAAGCCTATGTATGAGTATGAACATAATTATTGTGAACATAGTATGAACACAGTTATTGTGAGAAAACTTGGTGAAAGGTATCTCTTACCATAAATGTCCTTTTAGAATATTCTTAGGAGATAAAGTAGTATATATCCAGTGGAAGCATTGTAAAAGATGTTTCACATGGATATAATCTAGAATCATAAGTGGAACCGATCGCAGTACGATCGCAGCTATTTTTGCGGCCGAGCACAATGAAAGACACCACCACTACACTGAAAAAATGACCTGGCCACGGCATAATAAAAGATAGAAAACGTAATAAGAAGGACACCGATAAGGAGGGTGCACAGGGAGGAGGATCTCATTTTTCCACGCTCAAACAAATAAGGGACTTTGTGTGCGGAAATGTCTTGAGTTTAAGAGTGTTGGAATGTTTCAGAATTCCAAAATAATAAAACTGCCTTCCTTAACACAGAGAAATATTTAAAATTTCATATACAGTGACAGAGTTTTCACATAAAAAAAAATTCTATTCCATAAAAAAAACTGCTGTTACAGATTCTTCCTCAAAAGAGGGATTTACAATTGTGACTGCTGCTGTCACAGTGCACAAATAAAACTCACTGTCTGTGTAAAAACACACTCTGTCTCACTAAAATAAACACTGTTGTGTATGCTCTATATTTTTCTAAAACACTCTACTGTGTGTAATAAAAATAAATTACAGCTCTCTGTTTTTAACAACAATCCTCTGTTGTATATAAAAAAAACATTACATAATACACGACTCTGTTGTGCATATTACAAACAAAATATCTGTGTCAATAAAATGACTCAACCACTAAATTTCACCGCTTGAAAAACATTAATGGTCTCCATTAACTTCTGTCAGCACCGCTCTAAAATGCATTGATGGCAAATTGACTTGGTGGCACTGTGATATTTATTCCAGCACTGTTGTGCTTCCATAAACTCTGTTTCCCGCACTGTTGTGTTTTTATAAAAATTCACTGTGTATTTATTTTTAATACTTTACGGGCCTTTTTAATATATATGTGTTACATATATTAAAAATAAAACAATTACCATATAAAATATTTAAAACATGCGATGGTTTAAAAACATTTAACCTCGCAACCTTTTTATTGTTAAAACGAAGTGTGGGCCCCCGCATACGTCAGCAGGTCCGAGGGGGTAAGCTCCTCCATCGGCCTGGCCTGTTGGACCCCCGCGGACTTTGCTTGCCGCCTAATCTTTGCTGTGCTACGCTGCCGTATGTGGGCAGTTGGAAATTAATTCCAACACTCCCCCTTAATTTCAACTGCTGGGTTTTCCTGCATACCCAAGCATTTCCTGAAATATTCAAAGCTTTTCTGCTGAAGTGGCTTTGTGAGGATATCTGCAAATTGATCCTCTGTTCTGCAATGCTGCAAAACAATCTCGCCATTGCTAACCAATTCCCATATGAAATGAAACTTGGTGTCAATGTGTTGTGTCGTTTTATGAAAAACAGAATTTTTAGACAATGCAATAGCTGAACTATTGTCACAAAAAATCACTGTCCCTTTTACCTGTTCTTGACATAAGCTTCTCAACATTTTTCTCATCCAAACTGCTTGACACGCTGCTGCTGTAGCTGCCACATATTCTGCCTCTGCTGAAGACAACGCTACAATGGGCTGTTTCATAGAAGCCCATGAAATGGCTCCTGAACCCATGTGAAAAACATAACCGGAAGTGCTCTTCCGATCATCTACACTTCCAGCCCAATCACTGTCAGTGTATCCAACTAAATCTGAACATTCTGAAGTAGTATACAAAATACCAAATTTCTTTGTACCTTTAACATACCTCAAAATTCTTTTTGCTGCTTGCCAATGTGCATCCTTTGGATTTTCCATGAATCTGGAAATCAAACTAACAGCATGCATTATGTCCGGCCTAGTTGCAGTCAAATACATGAAGCAGCCAACTATGCTTTTGTACAAACTAGGATCAAAATCCTTGCTGCTGTCCTCTCTGCTGAGTTTTAATCCCATTACTGTTGGAGTGATTGCTCCTTTGCTTTCCTGCATGTTAAATCTTTCAAGCACTTCATTAACATACTTTGCCTGTGAGATAAAAATCCCATTTTCATCTTGTTCTACTTCTATTCCCAAGAAGTATCTCAACAAACCCATATCAGTCATTTCAAATTCTTCTTTCATGATTGTTTTAAAATTTTCAATAAGGCAATCATCATTACCTGTAAAAATAACATCATCAACATATAAGACAACAATCAATATTTTTCCATATTTCTCTTTGATGTAGAGGGTGGGTTCTCCCTCACATTTCTCAAATCCATTTTCCAGTAGATAGGAATCTATCCTACTGTACCACGCTCTTGGCGCTTGCTTCAACCCATAAAGAGCTTTCTTCAACTTGCATACTTTGCGCTCTTGGCCTTTCTTTTCATAGCCGAGAGGTTGATCAATGTAAACCTCTTCCATTAACACTCCATTTAGGAATGCCGACTTCACATCCATTTGGTAAAATTTCCACTTGTTTTGTGATGCTATGGACAACACTGTTCTCACAGTTTCCATTCTTGCAACCGGGGCGAAAGTTTCCTCATAATATATGCCATGCTTCTGCTTATAGCCTTTGACCACAAGCCTTGCCTTGTGTCTCTCTATTTTGCCTTCAGCATTACTCTTGGTCTTGTAGACCCATTTAACACCAATGACATCTTTACCTTTTGGGAGTTCTACCAAATCCCAAGTCTTGTTCCTCTCTATGGCATTTATTTCCTCATCCATAGGTTCTATCCATTTCTTATCCTTGATAGCTTCTTCGAAATGAACAGGATCATCAACATGACAATATAAAGCAAACAAAGAATTGATACCTTCATTAGCTAAATCTTGTTCATAAATTTCTTTCAAACTTCTGAATTTCTTACCTCTTTCATTTGATGTACAAATGCTTGAAGAAGCACTTGAATTTCCTCCTTGTGGTGTGCTTGGAGAAGCACTTTCATTTCTCCTCAAGGGTGTGCTTTGCTGCTCTCTTGTTGGTGTTGCTGTTTGGGGATGTATTTCAGCCACCTCATCATCATTGTCATCATGAGATAAACAGTGTTTTACATTCACTGTTTTCTCTATGCTTCCATCCCAAGCTTCCTCTTCAATGAATTGAACATCCCTGCTCACAAGAAACTTCTTGCTGGATGGGTTATATAACCTGTATGCCTTGGATTCCTCACTGTATCCAATGAAAATACATTTCTCCCCCTTGTTGTCCAACTTCTTCCTTAGCTGATCCAGAATGTGTGCATAAGCCACACATCCGAAAACCTTCATGTGTGTGACACCTTGCTTTGTGCCACTCCATGCCTCTTCCGACACTTTGTTCATAACTGCTTTTGTAGGGCACATGTTCAAAATATACGCTGCACAATGTACAGCTTCAGCCCAATAATCATTCGGCAAATGCTTTGCCTTTAACATACTCCTCGCCATGTCCATTATGGTTTGGTTCTTCCTTTCGGCTACTCCATTTTGCTGCGGAGTATATCTAGTTGTAAACTGCTTTTGAATACCATTTTCTCTACAAAAACGTGGAAAATATTTAGATATATACTCACCTCCTCTATCAATGCTTAAGACTTTGATATGCAGCCCACTTTGGTTCTCAACAAGTGCTTTGAAATTGCAAATTTTTTCAAACACTTCACTTTTGTTTTTCAAAAAGTAAACCCAAGTTTTTCTTGTAAAATCATCTATGAATGTTAAGATATAGTGGCTGCTAGCAAGTGATGGAGTTTGCATCGGTCCACACACATCCGAGTGGACAATCTCTAAGGGTGCTTTTGCCCTTATGCTTTTCCCGGAAGGAAAACTTTCTCTCTGTTGTTTCCCAAGAATACAACCTTCACAAAGGCTGTCCGGTTTCTCTATCAATGGTAAACCACTTACCATTCCTTTTCTGTTCAACAAATTAAGACCTCCAAAGTTGAGATGTCCAAATCTCAAGTGCCATAACCAATTATCATCTTTTGGTTCGCTTTGGTAAGTCTCTTGTGCAACTACTGCTTTCTCTTCACCATTCTTCAAGTCTGCTCTCATTCTGAGAGGGAACATCCTGTTCCTTGTCATATTTACTTCAGCAATACATTGTTTGCTGGGTGGTTTATCCATGATGGTACAAACATCATTATCAAAGAAAACATTATACCCCTTATGGACAAGCTATCCAATACTTAAGAGATTACATTTCATTCCTGGAACATAATAAACATCTGCTATGGTTTTCTTTGCACCTAATCTTGTTAAAACATTCACATCTCCTTTTCCCATAACAGAAACTTTGCTATCAGTTTCTAGTGTGACTTGTGACTGCACACTCTCATCTAACATAGAAAACATTGCTAAGTTTCCTGTCATATGGTTACTACAACCGAAGTCTAGAAACCATAAATCCTCATTCTTTTCTTCAGCGATATTACAAGCTAAAAACAAATTACTTTGGCTGCTATTTTCTTTTGTGAAATTTGCACTAGTTTCACTTCTCATATCATTCTGCTTCTTCTTTCTACATTCATTAGCATAATGACCATATTTTTTACAATTTTAACATTGGACATTGGACTTATCATACCTTTGTCCTTGAGCATTCTGCTGACCATTCTGCTGGCTGCTGCCTTGGCCTTGACACTGATTTGGATTGCTGCCCCTTCCTTGAGCATTTGCTGGACTGTCTCTTCCACCTCTGTTTTGGCTTCTGCCTCTTCCTCTCTTGTTTCCTCTGCCTTGCCCTCTTCCTCTTCCGAAAGAAATATGGGTCTTAAAAGCATGTTCAAGAGATGATCTTTCACTCCTACCCAATCTCTGTTCATGGGTCATCAGTGATGCATGAAGTTCATCCACTGAAAACTTTGTGAGATCTTTGGTCTCCTCTATGGTGGTGACAATCACATCGAATCTTGAGGGTAAACTTCTCAAGAGTTTTTCCACAATCCTCTTGTCTTCAAGAGTCTCTCCATGAGATCTGATTTGTGTGACCATTCCAATCACATGAGTGAAGAATGAGTCAATATTATCAGACTCCTT
The DNA here is from genome assembly GCA_034641835.2 of Pinus albicaulis. Lineage (NCBI taxonomy): Eukaryota > Viridiplantae > Streptophyta > Pinopsida > Pinales > Pinaceae > Pinus > Pinus albicaulis. The sequence goes on from JAXQQM020067206.1 coordinate 59,558, forward strand.
CATACAGAGAGTCTCAAAGTCTCTCCTCAGCAACTGAAGTTTTGTTGTCTTCACTCTTTCCATGCCTTGATAAGCTGTCTTGAGAGTTTCCCATGCTTCACTGGATTTCTTAGCTGCTGCTATCCTTGGAAACACACTCTCATGCACTGTTTGATACAAGAAGAAAAGAGCCTTGGCATCTCTCTTCTTATTGTTCTTCAGTGACTCCCTTTCTGCCTGAGTTAAAACATAAAACTCTGCTTCATTTGCTGGCTCTTCAAAGCCATCCTCAACTAATTCCCATAACTCTTGTGAGATAAATAAATCTTTCATAGTTATTGACCAGTAGTCATAATTTTTTCCATTGAATTGTGGGAGATGGATATTTCCCAAACTCATACCTGTGCTGGCTCTAGCCATTCTGCACTCTTAACTATGATCTCAAAAACACTTGACTGTGTGTTTAAAACTAATCAACTGTACTGCAACAGTAACACAAAACTATATAGAGAAATACCTTCGAATTCTTCTTGTCTGAACCTTCACTCTGCTGGAGAGGCTTCTGCAATAACGAACTCCTTTCCTTCAGCTTATTTGACCTTCAAATAGCCTGGATTGGCTCTGATACCATGTTGGAATGTTTCAGAATTCCAAAATAATAAAACTGCCTTCCTTAACACAGAGAAATATTTAAAATTTCATATACAGTGACAGAGTTTTCACATAAAAAAAAAATTCTATTCCATAAAAAAAAATTGCTGTTACAGATTCTTCCTCAAAAGAGGGATTTACAATTGTGACTGCTGCTGTCACAGTGCACAAATAAAACTCACCGTCTGTGTAAAAACACACTCTGTCTCACTAAAATAAACACTGCTGTGTATGCTCTGTATTTTTCTAAAACACTCTGCTGTGTGTAATAAAAATAAATTATAGCTCTCTGTTTTTAACAACAATCCTCTGCTGTATATAAAAAAAACATTACATAATACACGACTCTGCTGTGCATATTACAAACAAAATATCTGTGTCATTAAAATGACTCAACCACTAAATTTCACCGCTTGAAAAACATTAATGGTCTCCATTAACTTCTGTCAGCACCGCTCTAAAATGCGTTGATAGCAAATTGACTTAGTGGCACTGTGATATTTATTCCAGCGCTGTTGTGCTTCCATAAACTCTGTTTCCCGCACTGTTATGTTTTTATAAAAATTCACTGTGTATTTCTTTTTAATACTTTACGGGCCTTTTTAATATATATGTGTTACATATATTAAAAATAAAACAATTACCATATAAAATATTTAAAACATGCGATGGTTTAAAAACATTTAACCCTGCAACCTTTTTATTGTTAAAACGAAGTGTGGGCCCCCGCATACGTCAGCAGGTCCGAGGGGGTAAGCTCCTCCATCGGCCTGGCCTGTTGGACCCCCGCGGACTTTGCTTGCCGCCTAATCTTTGCTGTGCTACGCTGTCGTATGTGGGCAGTTGGAAATTAATTCCAACAAAGAGCAAGGGTTCGCACAGAGAAATGCAAAGGAAAGGAGAGGAAAATTATAAAAACAAAATCTTTGGTGGAAAATGCGTACCACGCGGAACTAGCTAGACGTTGTTACTCAAAATACAACTTTTAATTTATTTTCACAGTAGATTCCGGAAATAATTCCATAAATCGTTGAACTCGCTCTCTATTATATTTTGTATTCTTGAATATTCAACTCGCTTACTCTTATATTTTTTATTTTTGAATATTCAACTCGCTTACCCTTATATTTTTGAAAAAAAATAATTAGTTTTACACTTATTCATACGCCTATTAACCTAATTAAATTAAAACATATTTAAATTTACGTGAATAGACATTTTATATCATCATGCAATCATAAAAGAATATTAAATAAATTATTAATTTGTTGTTTCTTTATTTTTCTTTTTTTCTATCTTTTTCAAATACTTTTTCAATCGATTTGATGTGATTAATTTGATACATACTACTTTTTTGAAAAAATATACTTTATATTTTTAATTAATAATATTTTTTTATTATTTTATCAAAATAAAAAGTGTATTGTATTTTTGAATGATATACGATGTAATTTTTAAATGATATATATCATAATTTTTAAATTTTATAATAATAGATGATTGATTTTATTTTATTTTATTTTTATTTTGAATTTTTTTATTTAGATATATGTTTTTTTTTTCTTAAAAATAAATATTAGTTTTTAGGAAGATTAATTTAATTTAAATTTACTTTTATTTTAAAATATGTTTATATCCTTTAAATAATAGACTTTTTCATTTTTCTATCCTATATGAAAGATTGTGTTTTTTAATAATAAAAATTCATAGTTTTATATGCTATGGTGATGGATGATTAACTTAATTTGAATTTCTTCTATAAATTTTTTTAATTTAGGGATACGTATTACTATTTTAAAGATATTTTACATCTTTAAATTGTAAACATTCTCATTTGATAAATGATCAAAATTCTTGAATTTAATTTAGTTGAATGTCTTGCATATTTGAATAATAGATATTCTCACTAGTCTACCCCATATATGATAGATTTTTGTACGTTTGAATAACAAACATTCTTACTCATTTTCCATATATGATAGGTGGAAGGACCATGGTTAAGTAGAGAGAGATTGGCCAACAAAAAGTTATGGATGTTTGATTTGATTGGTCTTGTCAATCCTTTCTTGATGTAATTAATTTGATATTTATTAATTCTTTTGAAAAGATGTGTTTTGTATTTTTTATCAACATCTATTTTCTTTTTTCCTATAGTATATTGAAATAATATACCATGTAAATGTTATGTTTTATCTTATGAGTTATTGATTTCTTGTTTTGACACACACATCTATATAGTTTTAGTTTTTAATAATAAATATTAACTGGTACATGGTTTATTTGAATTAATTTATTCTTTTGCACATAATTATATTTCCAACATGTCCAGATATATCACCCCGATTGGGGAAGGGAATTGAACCTATGATGAGTGCTATAAAGCCCACCTCATCACCATTTAACCAAAACCCATAGACTAGAATAATAAATATTTTAGATGAATGTCTGACTTGAATTGATTTGTCTCTTTGAATATTCTTTTATTTATGGATATCTAGATTTGTTTACCCTATGTCGATATATATCAAAATTACTTGTGTTTTTTTTACCATACTTTAATTTAAGGAATTGTCACTTACATCTTTGAATAATAGACATTCTCACTCATCTACCTTATATTAACATAGGTTTAATTTGACTTGATTTGTCTTTTTGAATGTGTTTTTGATGTTAATTCCATTCATATAAGTTATGTGAATGGGTGATTCATTTGATTTCATTTGTCTTTTTCAACGTGCTTTAATTTAGGGATGTATCTTATATCTTTGAATAATAGGAATTCCCTAGTCCTCTGTCCTATGTTGATAGATGATTAAATTGAATGTATTATTCTTTTTAAATATGTTTTGATTTAGAGATATATATTGCATCTTTGAATAGTAAACATTTTCACTCTCTCACCTTATAAAGCAAGAAAACTTAACTCTAATCAAACCAAAATTTAAAAAAAATTAATACCCATATTCTTAATTAAGTATTTCACATACTTTTAATATGAATAATGTATATCTTAGGGATATGTGATATTATAGAAATTTTCTTTCACTCTTATAGCTCTTGGATTCCTATTTTATTGAGATTATATTTGGAAATTTCACAATTTAATGTTTTTCCTTCCTCCAATGAATATATACCATACATGGTATTGGTTGCAAAAATAATTTCCATGCATGTTGTAACACAATTCTTTATATCTCATCCCTTAATCATATTGACCTATGTATATGGGAGAAATGGATATATTTAGCTAATAATGTGTGGGTCTATAATATATTCACATCAATAGATTTTCCTTAGGTGAATAGTTAATAGATATAAAACATATTTTATGCATTAATGATGTAAAATTCATACCTAAAATAAACTGATACACCTAAAGGTGTTTAAGAATCAAATAAAATACTAGAAAAACATGTCAACAATTTAAACAGAGATGTGAGATGGATTCAACCTAGTTAAATAAGTTACTAAATAAAGTTGACACTGTATCAAAATTTGTGTTCATTATATTACATTAATAATATGCTCAATATACATATTTTCACTCCTCAAACCTATTCCAATGGCTGATTAAATTTAATTGATTTGTCTCCTTCAATATTATTTGATTTAGGGATGTCTTGCATCCTTGAATGACAAAATTTTCCACTCCTCTAACTTAAGTTGATGGATGATTGACTAGACTTGAATTGTCTCTTTAAATATGCTTTAAGTTAGGGATATGTCTTATATATTTAATTAATATCCATTATCACTCTTTTATCCTACGTAAATTACATCTTTAAATAATACACATTGTAATAATCCCCTACTCTATGGCGATGAAGGATTTACTTGACTTCATTTCCCTTTTTAATATATTTTTATTTAGGGATATGTCTTGCATCTTTAAATAATAGATATTTTCCTTATATCGATGGATGATTGATTTGAAATTTTTTGTCTCTTTGGATATGTTTGATTTAGGGATAAAGTCAAGGGAATTATTGCTCCTCTACCTTATAAGGATTGAATCTTTAAATAGTGGACATCCTCACTCTTGTACCCTATGGTAATACATGATTGAGTTGACTTGATTTGTCTCTTTAAAAATGATAAAATCCTTAACATCCCTAACCCCTAAAGCATATAGAAGACTATTTATTGTTATGTAATGAGTTTCATCATTAGTAAATAAGGCCTATGTAGTAGTATGAACCTAATTATTGTGAGAAGGCTCATGGGAAGGTTCCTCCTACAAGAAAGTTTCTTCCCTACAATTTTCTTAGGGGATAAAGTAGTATATATAGAAGTAGAATCATTGTAAAATATGTTTCATGGATTCCTTTTTAAATTTACCTTTTCTTTATTGGATATTTCCCCCTTAAATAGGAAGTGAATAGTGATTTTGTATTAATCATGAATCTACCAAGCATCGATGAGGATCAAATATCTTATGGTGAAAAACTCTTTTAGAGTGTAAAACATGAAAAGAGGTTTGTGCCTCGAGAGATTTGATCCCCCTCAAGGTTTGGTACCTCCGTGATTAAGTTTGAAAATTGGTCACAATGTAAAATAGTGAGACTACTTGAAAGTTTTTAATCACAAGAATTTATTTTTCAAATACTTTTATTATGTGTGTGTGTGTGTGTGTGATGTTGAAATATTTCACTTAACATGGGCATCAAAATATTTATTTATGGACGACATTGTTCACACTTGAAATTTGGCCAAAATGTAGAATAGTGAGACTACTTGAAATGTTTTAATCATAAGAATTTGTTTTCTCAATTAAATTATATATATATATATATATATATATATATATATATGACATTGAAATATTTCACTTAATACGGGTATTGAAAAATTTATTTATGGACCACATTGTTCACATTAAAATATTTTTTTGTTCTAAATATAATTTTAAATATACTTAAATATTACTTAACCCTACATATTGAAATATTTTATTTATGATATAAATTGAACTTGTATTATTATTATTATTTAAATTGGAAATATTGATTTTATATTAATAATTAAATGAATTGTGCATCTCTCTCTTATTACTTTTATAAGAAAGTAATTGAATTTTTTTACTTCAATTTTTTTTTCTTTTGGGTATTGAAATATTTGATTATGGTTGTTACCACTAGAAAATCAGACAAGCAAAGTTGACATTATTAAATTTCAGGAAGAAGGTTTTACAGGGCTGCGGCACATTAGAGAATTTGAAAATTTTAAAAACCTCTAAGGTCTAGAAAAAAATCAAATTGTGCACTCAAGAAACTAGCAGAATGTGCCTCCGCAGACATTTTTCTTCGATAGGTGCACCCTTGCGTGGGTTTCCCTAAGAAAACCACACATACCTGAGAGTGGCAGAATTCACTTTCCGGGACCACAAGGCACACTCTAGGAAATTGATCACACACTTGAGGTTGCCCAAGGACAACTGGCTAGGCCTCCTTGGGACCTCAAGGGAGCACACAATAAAATCATGTGGCACACAATGGAATCATCCCCCTCTCTTGGGTCACCATCCACTAATGTACCAAGAGAGGGAAGGAGAGTTTGAATTCATCTATAAAAGGCCACCAAGAGATAAACAAAGGGAGAGCACATTATTATGCTAGCCAAAATTGTTTCAAGCAATATAGTAGTGTGTGATCTGGAGTAGAAGTAGAGAGGGGATTCAGTTGTTGGCCATCCAAAAAATCCAATCCTTTGGAGTAGAGAGAGGGACCTTGCACCAAGGCAGCTCGGAGGCAAAAACATCCTTGAATCAGGTCTTAGAACTCGCTAGTTCTAAGGGACCCTTGGCATGTGTGTAAACGTTCTATATTTTATTCCTAATAGCACACAACAAGAGGGGACATAGACGCCACCACTGGTATTATTGTGTTGTTTGACTCTATATGAACTTTCATGTTATTTTTTTAGTTTAGCTTTGTTTTCTCTCTACATATGCATACTATATCATTATCTAGTGTGTTTTGTTTTATGGCATGTTCACTAACCTGCTAACTCTTTTGTTTATCTGCCTATGACCAGAAACTTAAGAGGAAACAACCACTCCTCTTAAGCAAGTGGGGATTGGTACACTCGTGCACCAAATCCACCAGCATAGGATTGGCGACTCCACTAATTTTACTTCCTAGTTAATGTGGTTATTCCTTTTGTAGAGACTTCTTTCTTTGCTCTGGATTTTGGCTTGAATAACCCCTTTTCTCTTCTTCTCTACCTGTTCACCCTCAGTGAGAGGTCGAAGCTCAGAAGCTCCAAAAAATTTGTTGCATAAAATTCGTGCAGCTTTTACACAGACAGACGTGCATGACCGTGCGCATTCAACAATGACCTACATGCAGACTACGCACCTGTGTGAGGATTTTGCACGTAGAAACCAAAGGCATAAAATATCTGCTATTTCCCTTCATTTCCTATTTGTAAAGTGACTAGTAGCTCATAAGAAATTTGCCAGCATTGTGTGAGGTGTCCCATGACTTGTTAAAACTCACTCTTGGCTTCATTTCAATAGTTTTAGGTGTTAGTTTTAAAATTTCAAAGTTTATTTTCTCAAAGTGAACACATAGTTGAACTAGGGGGCAATTAACTTGCATTCTGAAATAATTTATGTTTTGCGAATTTAGACACCAAAAACACATAGGTAATTAGCCAAAGTAAGTGGCCCTAGTCCACACATGCTTAGCTAAAATTTATTCATTTTTTTCTAGTTTAAAGTCATTAATTTTAGCTCAATTTTTGGCACTAGGATTCGGGACTAGGATTTAATTATCCTTAGAGAGAAAGTAATCTATGTTGCCTTTGCACCCTTGGGTGACCCTAGGCAAGCATATGAACACTCTGTGCTGATAATTTTCCATCTCCCTTTAGTTGATCATTTAGATTAACTAGGCAATGTTGTAACCGACCCATATCCGCACATGTTTTTCTTTTGAGCAAGGAACAACCAAACGTAGCTTAATAGGGGATTTGAAAATGATCACCGCATATCCACATGTTAAACTATTCGATTGTTCACCTCTGGTTCACACACTTTCACACCTTAAGTGAATCAAAGCCACCTTAAAACTAACTTAACTAAACTCATTAAACTTTCCCCATAGGGGCCACAAGAGAATTTATAGTTTAAGTTAGGACCAACGGGGTAGGCATATAATAATCCCCCTTGGTCATTTTACATCTTGAAACATAGAACTTGACTCTTTAGGGAAATTTTAAATCCATTTATCTGCCCATGGAAAAAAAAAATCGAGCGCCACAGAGACCCGATTCAGAGGGGGTTAACCTTAGGCCAAATGCATGCAGTATTATTTGGGGCTACCTGACCCGTCTAATACTCGGTACTCGTAGATGATTTAACAAGAAGCTCAAACTCGAACTCTCATGTGTGACGACGGTACTTAGTGGCCAAAAATTGGGCATCCTTCCCTATAGGTGATGGTGTAGGTAGCACTAGATCCTCTACCTTTACCTTGGTCAATTTTCTTCAGTTGTGTTAGCCATCTATAATTTCTGTTATACCTAATGATGGCTAGAATTAGTCTGTAGCCTTTAAGAAACAATTTCAAGTTAACATGTTAGTTCTCGAAGCCCGATTGTTCTCTTTGTCCAAAGAAACCTACCTTCACTAATGTTTTCACTTCAAAATCTTGTTGTTTCCAAAGAGAAAATTGTTTTTCAAAGCCTTATCTCCATCATTTCATTCCTCTGTTTTATCTTCACAATTCCCTTCATATCACTTAGTTTTCCCCTCATTTATCCTTTATTTCCTCGAAATTCCCCTTTAAACCTTGTAAAAACATTTTATTAAGGTTTTAATCCATGTTTCCCTCTGTCGGAAACCTTTGGAATCCTCAAAAACCTTCATTTTTTAGTCCAAATCTTTCATTTTAAAATATCAAGCCTTAAGCCCCTTTTGTTTAAGCCCGAGCCCCTTTTTCCACCATAAGACCGCGCCCTGTGACCAAGCGCCTCGCCCCGTCAGCATTTCAGCTTTTCGCCGGTCCCCGCAACCTCCTTCTCTTTAAAAAGTGTTCACCGACAATGCGCTGCCCCGCTTTAATCTCCACCATCGATCTAATCTAGATCGGACGGTCTGCACTCCATCGCAAATCGTAAAAGGTCACTCCCGCATTCCTTTTCTCCGCCGATGCGATCCCCTGAGTAAATCTCCGCCGTTGATCTAATCTAGATCCGATGGTCTGTGCCTCTTCGCAATTTCGCCATTCCCATGTCCATATGTTTATATTTCGTTTCCACACTATCAATCTCGACCGTTAATCCTTCGAATCCAATGGTTGGTACTCAATCGCATTATTACTGACCCCTCATCCACCATCTTTTATCTCCGCTTCCCCGATTTGATCTCGACCATTGATCCTCACGATCCGACGGCTGACATTGATTCCCCTATTCTTCCACCCCGCCAGCCTTATATACCCTCCCGCTTGATCTAAACTGTCCGATTAACTAGATCAATGGTCCATATTCACTGCGGAGGCACCTGGCCCACAAACCCGTCTGTACCCTCCATCCCCCCGTGGTTGATCTCCACCGTCGATCGAATCCAGATCCGACGCCCATCGCTCAATCTCCTATATAATCCCGCTGGTCCCACCTAACCACGCTAGGCTTTTCATTGGGCTTCCGTTCAATCTCTACCGTTGATTTCCCCAGATCCAACGGCCCGCATTCATCCTTGCACCCATTTCACCCAACCCCTTCGTCATTCTTTTTCAACGCGAAATGGCTGGTTTTGAGAGGACATGTGTCGACCTCTCGACCGTATCATGTCCAAACCACATAAAACCATTTACCGCCTCGACCCTACGCAAAAACCACTCGTGATTTTCTGCAAAACCACCATTGCATCTCTTCGCGCCAAATCCAGTTTTAAACCTTGTTTTTCATGGTTTCCTCCATGGAATCCACTCCGCTGCATCCACCTTCTTCCGCACTGCTCCATAACCCCTCGTTGAGCCCTCTGAAGCAGTCAAACCAAAAAACGCAGGATTTTCGTAATGGTTTATTGTTGTGTGCAGGTTTAATGGTGGCTTGATGTCAAAATCTCTCCCACAGCCAAAAATCAATTGCAGAAGCCGAGGATGACAATCGTGGGCCAAAACAATGCAAAAAAGGGATTCACAGGGTTTGATTATCATTGTTTTGTCAGTGTCTCATGAACACTGGTTGAGTAGCAGAACCCCCAGCTTCGAAGCCCAACCACCTATACAATACAACTAACAGTGAAGATAATTTAAGATTAAACATAAAGCACAGTATTGAGATAAAAGAATTAAAGTCAAAGTAGTCAGGAAAAGGACAAAAAAGCCCGAAAGATGATTAAAGAAGGCCTAAAAGCATATCAAAGGCCTAAATCAAAGTTTGAATGACTTAATCAGACAGATCAACTGAAAGATGATTTCGAATGACACATCAGTGAAGCTATTTACTCCTCCTAAGACTAAATACACCTTGACAGTTATTATGCTAACAGAACCTCTTTAAACTATTAAGGAAGTTATTGTAAAGGTAACCCATACTGTCCACTTTACTTGTACCAGAAGAAAAGACAGGACTGCAGTAGTAAGAAGACTTCTCCACAAAGACACTCTTTGGAGTTATTACCAGCCTGACAATTAGGCCTCAGAGTCTACAAGAACTACTAGAATGGGCAAGAAATTAATGTAATATTTATGACACAGAATGGGCATTCGAATGCTTTTCTCCTCTGTTTTAATTAACCATTAAGACCATCTCTATCACCTCTCCTCCCCATTCACCTATAAATCCTATTCGAACTCTCATTGTAAAACTTGGCATTTGATGAATTCTGAAGTAATACATAGACTACTGCTTTGAATAAAGATTGATGTTTTGAAGAAGTGCGGATGTCTTTTCTTTTCTGTTGATGAAGGAGGCTAGATCATTGGATCCCTGAGCCTATTTTGGTGAATTAATATCTATTCGTTAATGTTATTTCCTGTTTTTTGCTTTGTTCCATTATGCTTTTCTTGTATTAGAGTAAAAAACTTAGGCTAAGAAATGTCTCCTAGAAGCACCTTAGGCCTGTTTACTCTTCACTGCCTTTATGTTTTCATCTGCTAAAGGTTTTATTGAGTAGCTTGACTGCTTTTAAACCCTTAAGTTTGTTCACTTCAGAATAGTCCAAATAGTTGGTGTCAAGGTTGAATTATGGTTTTCCCTGCCTGCTTGCTGCCTCTTGAAAGCTATTTCTAAAAACATCCTTCAAACGTTGTTGTCTATAGCTTGGCAGAGAGGATTTGTTCTGATCTTACCCTTTGTTTCTTTCTGAGATAGTCATATTTGAAGGTCCTTAGAATTATAGTCTTAGATGCTTGGGTGTTCCCCCTTTTATGAATGCAATTAGTTGTGTTTCTTATATGTTTTCTAACTCCTTTAAGTGAAACAATTAGAAGAAACAGAGTGTCACTCTCCTTCTTTGTATTACTGAAAATTTTGTCTTGTATATGTTATCTGCATAAAGTATGTTGGTAGGATACATGGTTAGCCCTAGCTATTGAATATTTCTTTATGTTTAGATAGTGTTGCAAGTCCCTTCGTTGAAAAGTATACATGATTGAGGGGTCTTAACAACCCTTAAAGCTCTACTTTTCCTTCCAAATCCTTGATGTTCATCTCATCCCACCTATATGATCCCATAGATCCATTGACTAAGTTAGATTTGCCCTTTGGTTCCCCAAATTCATTAATCAGAATTGTTTAGACTTCCACATGACTCCATTGCCCAATGGCTTGAAGATTTCCACACTCTATCTATGCTGCCTAGATCATCTATGTCCAACCAACAAAACAAAAAAACTCGTGCTTCATAACTAGCCTAAAATCAACCCTTAAAAAAAACAAGCTCACATCTTTGCAAAAAATTGAGAGATCCCTGTCTGAGACTAGGAAGGCTAGGTCCTAGAGCTTTAAAGCCTGGTTTGAATGTTTCCTTGCCATTTGGTTTTCCAATCAGCCAAATCACAGGAAACCAACATTTTGGCGATTACGGTGGGACCTCTGAGTACATAATTGTCCAGCAAGCTCTTATATACTCATTAGTCCTTCAACAACCATAGAAACTCAGAAAACTCCAAAAAAAATTCAGATTGGTTTCATAATAAACATTGGTGGTGGACCATAGAATGTTTTACCTCCAAAAGAGCTAAAAGTTTCCACCTGGCGACTCCACTAGCCCAGTAGGCCTATTACTCCTCTAGATCTCCATATTTCCCTAGGATTGTGTTAACCAACCCTAAGGAAGTTTAGAAACATAGTCCCTTATTATAGAAATCACTGTTAGAGGAAAATTTTGAAAAACAGTCCTAAAAAAGCCCAACCTGTTTAAATTTTGGAAACTGAAATCTGGCTTCACATAGGGTCAATACTAGATCCCATTCATATCCTAATCCTCCTACCATAGTTGATAATCAAGAAAGGATTTTGTGGCAAACTTCTAGATCTAGAAAAGCAACCACTGATAGGACCATCCCAAGAACAAGATCTGTCCCTGAAAATCTCACAGTCTTGAAATATCCTCACTTTGACTTACCTCACACAAAGAACCTTTTTAGAAATAAGTCTCAAAGTGATTTAAACCAAGCTGATTTTGAAACCACATATTTACAACAGAGTTTTAGCAGAGAAGCTTTACCTTCTACTCCACTTGATTCTCAGCTTCTTCATCATTTCAGCTCCTTCCATAACAAATTTGTTCATCATCAGTTGGCTGGCCTGTTGCACTGAAAATTGTCACCTTAACATTCTGCTATCTGTATGAGCTCATTATCACTCATACTTTCCTCCTTTTCAATTCTAAAACATCAGTTCCTCATATCAAGCCTTCAAAATAAGAGAAAAACTCTCAAAAGTCTCTAAAAATTTGGTATCGCACTTTCTCTTTGTCTTACTTGCAGTCCCGCACCTAATGGTCATGTCTCCTGCATACCTGACTGCACTATCTCTGTGTTAAGGGTGCGGACCCCTGTAAAAGTTAAAAAGGCACAAGTAAACTCTAAAAATTTCAGTTTTAGTCATTTCTAGAAGCTTCTGGAAGGAATTTTGCGGTGGCAAGTCTGCTCTTTTGAGGTTCATGTATCCCATACCTTATGGAGCTAACCCCTTGATGTGAGGAGCTTATCCCTTTGAAAGACGATTTTATCCCTTCTTGTATGGAGTTGTAACCTCCTCTTTTGCACTATAAAAAGAGGCATAGGGTAGCCTCAAAGGGTTACTACGATAGGATTGATGAGTTCAAGCTTTAGAATTATTTGAGGTAAAGTGATGTTGGGATTCAGACTCATTTAACTGAGATTTTGTGAGGAAAGATCACATACCTCTATCTGTCTCGGTTGGAAGAGTGCAAGGATTGTTAGAGTAGAGGAGATTCCTGCTTTCGGACCCCGGGAAGGCCTGTTCAACATCAAGGCTAAGGTTGTAAGGTTTTCTTTCATTCAAAATTAATAAAAATGAATTCATTTTTCTCAATAAGCTGTTAATTAATTGTTTATTTCATGGATTCCTTGATCACCATGATAGGCATGATTTATAATATTTACTATACAGGTGCTATTTAATGTTTTCTTGTTTGTGACTGCAGGTTTATAAATATAATTCCTTCAAGTGACTGAGGGACAACTACTTCGAACAAGCATTGGATCTACGGTAAGACTTTAACACCTTTATAGTATTCTTTTGTAAATCACATATGTCTAGAGAAAGATAGGTTTATTTGGCTGTTTGTTGCTAGATTACCTTTTGGTACTAGGGATATCGATCTTGTCCACAAGATTGATTTATCCGGTCAACAAATTGGCGACTCCACTGGGGAAAGAACTTGTTTTGATTTTCCTTTGTTTTGATTTGAGAAAATGCTTTTTTCTGATTTTTTATTGATTTGTATGGGCTTGGGTAACTTATATTTACTTTTCTTTGAAAAATTTTGAAGTCTTTTTTGTTTTTCTTGAACTTTTCTGGGGACCTGTTGTGGCTAGCAAAAACC
>JAXQQM020070495.1:0-24580 GCA_034641835.2 Pinus albicaulis
TAGAGAATACGGGAGAAATTATTATAAAAAAAGGAAGGAAGAAAGCTCATATATTGAAAGGGAAAATCAACCTCAACCTCAACTAGAAGTTGAAGCAGGTGTGTAAATGTAAATATTATAAACGTTATTTAAAATTTAACTTAGTGTATTGTGAAATTTATTTTTTATTTTATGAAATAATTTGAAAAATATTTTGTAATGTAAACTGAGATATTCCTCGTAGAATTGATGATGAAATTAAAAAAGTTTAAAGACAGTGTAAAAGATAATGAATCAATGATTGATCATGTTCAAATAAATTCAAGTGAATAAATTGAATCACGAAGTATGGATATATATGTCATATGTCTTATCGAAATTATATGTATTTATTAATTTCAATTTCATTCCAACTCTATTTTTTGATTTAATTATTTAATGAATATTTATACCCATTTACATTTAATTTTCATATGTACAAATGAAATCAATATCGATGATGATATGTTTGAAAATGTTGAAACTCACAGATATGGAAATAAAAAAACTGACCATGTTATAAGATATCATGTTAATATCATTATTGATAACTTCTTCAAAGATGAAAATGTAGCATTTCAAGCCTATATTTTGAGAGGTATGTTACATCAAATAAAATAAAACAAAGCCACAACTCTATTTGGTATTTGAAAATAAATGAAAGAAAAAAATTGAAGGAAAGTGTGATTCAAAATATAAATAGTGCTCTAAAATCAATTGGAATTTATAGAAATAAAAGTGATATAGATGCACATAGAGAAATACAAATGGTAGTGGTTTCATCAAGTAGTAAAGAAAATCGTTTGATAAGGTAAAATAATTAGGGGTCTCACGAAAAACATTGCACAAACATAGGAAATTTCGATTGCAAATAGATGTAAATTATAATCTCGCTTGTTGGACAATTATTTGTAGGCAACCATATAGAGATATACTTGGAGGAGATGTTAAAAAAATAATATATGAATATTGGATGAAAAAATCATGTAAGTTCACCAAATGCAAGGGATGTGATGCGATGAAGAGTAGCATGACATTAGTATGAAGAACATATAAAATGTATCTTGGACACCACTTAGATAGAGTTGTTCAATAAGTTCATAGAAGAGAATCATGGAATTAATGTCTCAATTAGTTCTTTTGTGCAACAAAAACCATGGTATATTAAACCTATCACTATACATGACACTTGTTGTTGTTGTTATCATGTGGAATTCTAGTTATATTATGACACATTCCTTAATTTTGGTAAAACATTTTGGAAAAATTCACCTCCTTTTTCCACTATCCCTCATCTCATATCCCAAATTCTATGTGAAAGAGAAAGTTATGAATTATTTTACCAAAAGAAATGTGTTGGTGGTAAAAAAATGTGATCATTGTGGAAATTTGAATTTATTTCAGAACAAATATCTTATTGATATAAATCATCAATCATTGTCAAACAGAAAAGTGAAATGGAAGAGATAGGAATATATTCATACATCGATTGGTTCCATTAGTAGTACAAGTACTAGAAGGATTGATTTACAAAAAGAAGAAATTTTTGTGATAGATTTTTTAGAGTTTGAGGAAAAAATTTATAGATACACCAAGAATTCACATAGATCTCAATGGCAGGACCTACAATTCAAAAATATCCAGTGAAATTTTTCCACTAGGGACCATCTTGTCAATAGTTAGTTTTTCATAAAATTACACATTTTTTGCACAAAATGAAATATAGAGTGAATATTATCATTCTGACCAAGTCTCTATGCTTGCCCATATTCTATATAGACATGCTAAACAAAATGTTGAGCAATAGAAAGCACCAATGAAAATCGACATGTTATTAAAGAGTATCACTTTTATATCAGCGATGATCATACACATGATACACATTGTGTACAACATTATTTTGATAATATTTATAACTCATTGAAAGTTCGTGGAATAAAATTCAATGAACATTAGATATGGTTAGATGGATGTGCATGTTAATTCAAAGATTCACGATCATTATTTTGGTTGTGTCGTCTTCATATGAAAAACCACACTAAACATTTTTGGAATTTATTTGAGACTCATCATGGAAAAGGAGAACATGATGGTGCAGGGGCATGTATAAATTGAGCACTTCAAATATATCAAATGGTGCACTCTTCAAACTAACTTGTCTCAGCTGAACAAGTTGTTCAATGGTGCATTGTTGCATTAAGCCATGAGACTAACCCATGAAGGGAAGTATAGAGATACATGTACATATATATACAAATTAACTTGCATATATATACAAATTGAATATATGATCTAATTTTTATTAAATTCCTAATTTTAAAAAATTTTAAATCATAAACATTATTTATCAAAATGATTATCTTTGATATATAAATTGTATTTTCAATAATTTCATATTTATATTCTTGTTTGAATTTTTCATATATGTTTTTTTGGCATATTGGAGTCCAAGATGTAGACATATCGATTGCACATGAACTTGAACCAGTAAAAGAGATTCGAAAATTGCATTCAATTAATACAAAGGAGTACATAAATGTGTTTGCATTTGATAAAATAAAGCATTCTTGTTTTTTTCATGTTTGCATAGTGGACACACAATCCAAATATGTTCGTGAAAAAAATATGTATGTAAAATCTTGGAAACATACAAAATTAAATACAAAGGGAAAATTTTCAGTTTCAAGTTTAGAAGAGATGGAATCAGATGAGACTATAATATCATCTGAAGGTGATTGAGTTTATAATCTTGTTAGATAATGTAACATTTCAATTGCTTTCAAATGATAGATATATTGAAATAGATAATAAAATAAAGTCCATGTCGATTTAAAATTAATTTCATCTTAATTATGATATATGAATTTACACTTGTTTTACTATGCCCGAGATGTTTTTGTTGTAGTTGCACCTATTAAAAAGCTAGAAAATTTCAAGTATTATTTGATGCAATGCAATGAGCGAAAGATGAAATTATTGGAAGACTATGATGATAACAGTTTTATATGTGAAATGGGGTCTATTATACTAAAAGGTTATTTTTTCCAACAAGCTCATCAAACTAAGTGTAAATTTTACTTTCAATACTATCAACCCGATGTCATAAGTTGTCAATATAGTCACTTGGTGTGTCCAGCATTTATAAAGTTGATAAAAGTTCAATCAAAGAAAAAAATAAAAGCTAATAAATGGATAACGTCAAAAGTTGACCATGAACGGATCGTTGAGTATGGAATTCCATTAGAATTTTTTTAATTGAACTTCCCAACACTTTATTCTCCTTGGACTCATTTTTAAGAACTTAGAACTAAAGTACATTGTTAGCCTTTCTTTTTGTGCACTCTTAAGTTGTACGTTCTTAATAATGTATTGAGTTACCAAGTTATATGTATATTTCCTGTTATGTACAAATGTATTGAGAATTTGATTCTATTGATATTATGTTTTCATGCATCGTGCGAAAATTAATTTATATGTACATACATTATTTGGTCTTAAACGATTGCATACATGAATGTAATTTAATATATTAGTCTTTATATACATGAATGAAAAATGTATGTATCTAGCATATTTTATAATGCAATTTTAAGTTATGATTATTTTATACATCTATGTAGCAAATGATAAGATTCATTCGAATGCACAATGTGTACCATGTTTTGTAATTTCTAATTTTACTAGATTTATTTTAAATGAGTTGAAAAAACTTTAAACAAAACCTATAATCAGATCTACTAAAAAATTACAAGAATGATTGAATCCAAAATGTACCAACTAAATGCGAATTTATTTTCATTGTTACATATTCATGAACTTAAATATGTAAAAATTTTAAAATAATTAAACCATACATCATGCAAATTGTGGGCCATGTTTTCTATTGCAATTTTATCTAGTTTGTTTTTTCATTCAAACAACTTTATATTAAAAGTTAACTATCACCTGACATCCATAGTAGCCTTTCTATACATTAATGCAAAATGTTGTATACCATATTTTTTAATGCAATTTTAAAATTTTATGATTTTTTTAGACATCTATGTACTTAATTATAAGATTCATATTCAAATGCAAAATGTACTATGTTTTGTAATTTTCAATTTTAAATAACTTTTGAAACATCAAAATAACTTTAAACAAAACCTAAGAATGATATACTAACATTAAATCAGAATGATTGAATGTAAAATGTACCAATTAAAGGAAAATTTACTTTCATAGCAACATATTCTTGAACTTAAATATGTAAAACCTTTAAAAGCAACAAACCATGCATCATGCAAATTGTATGGTCATGTTTTATAATACGCTTGTGCATGGAAAAAAAATTATTAACAGTTAACTATCAATCGATATCCATAATAGCCTTTCTAGGTACATGAATGGAAAATGTACATGTACTAGATATTTTATTCAATGCAATTTTTATTATTGTTTTAACACACATCTGTACACCTAATTATAAGATTCATTTTTAAATGAAAAATATACCGTGTAAATTTTTTAAATTGCAATTTCAATAGATTTGAATTTTTTAAATAACTTTCAACATTGAAATAAGTGTAAACTAAACCTAATATTAATAGATACTAGTATTATAATCTAATGAATGAATGAAAAATGTACCAATTAAATGCAAATTTACTTTCATTGCTACATATTCATGAACTTAAATATGTATTTAACATTTAAAAGCATCAAACCACATGCACATCATGCAAATGTATCGAGTCATGTTTTATAATTAAATTTTATAGTATCTTTGTGAATTAATTTACAAATTTATATTAAACTTTAACTATCAACTGACATCCATAATAGCCTTTATGGATACATGAATGAAAAACGAACATATCATATTTGATAATTTGAAATTTTTATGATTGTTAATAGACATCTACACCTAATTATAAGATTCATGTTCAAATGCAAAATGTGCCATGTGTTTTGTAATTTTCAATTTTAATTTAGATTCATTTTAAATGACAAGTGAAAAAAGAAATTTAAACAATACATAAGAGTCATATACTAACATTATAACAATGATCATCCAAAAGGTACCAACTAAATGAAAATTTACTTTCATTGCTACATATTCATGAACTTAAATATGTAAAACCAAGTTTTAAGCATCAAACCATGCATCATGCAAATTGTATCATGAAAAATGTACATAAAATCCAAAATTCACATGTACTAAATCATAATTTAAAGAGTTCTATATTTAAAATATGTTCAAAATTTATATAACTAAATATATAATAAAAAGTTTCATCAAATTAGAGAATTTGGCTTAAATATGCATTCCATCTGAATCATGGGGGGCCTATACAAGATGTGTAATTGCATATATATACATATAATATGATGTACATTAAAATTAAAATTTAATGTTTTAAAATTTAATTTCATAAAAAAATAAAACAAAATAAAAAAGCTTCAAATTGCATGCAATACCTCATGTTGTTCCCCCTCCATTGTGCCTTTCTAGTGTTCACCCTACATCTGGTGTTCTCCTTCGTGAGTAAACTGTATAATATATATGTGCAAGTATATATATTAAAATTTTAAAATTTTGCAAATGAAAATGCATAAACTCATGCAATTTATTAAAAAAATGTTAGATGACTTCTTCAAATTGTTTGTATGTTCTTACCCCGGTCATCGACTCCATTGCTAAAGTCCTTGGAGAATAGAAATCATCTCCCCAAACCTAAAATTCTAAAATTTTAAAATTGTCAAATAAAGATATATCTCAATTTTAAATGAAAATTTCACTTCAATTTATAAAAAAACATAAGTGAAATATTGAATACCTGTGAGAATGGAATATTTGGAAAATCTTCTAAGAGGGAAGAAGAGGGGGGCGCCATTTCGTAAATGTTAGACATAATCAGAATCTGTAACATTTAATTATATACATGTACATAATTATTTCTTTTTAAAATATGTCATCATGATACAGATATAATACTATAATAATATGTACATCAACATCATGAACTTTTACAAAAACCTAATATTTCCCAAAATAACATCTTCATTGCTAAAACCTGAACCTTGAACCATGATATTACTAAAATTTTCATTCAATAAGCATGTTAATAGAAAATGGTGAACATATAATACATTTTTGTTAGATTAACACATGCAAATAAATATGTTTATGTAAATTACAAATTACATTAAAATATCCACCCTAACCATTAACACATACTCATCTCGTGCCCTCTTCCTCATGAAGAATTAAGTCTCTCCAACCATTACAAAAACCCTTTGCATATGCTTTAAGCTCCTCAATATTCATGTTATTCTATCTCCTCATATTTTTTATATTCAAAAATAGCACATGCATTAGCTCATGCTTTTTTTCGTTTTAGATTAATATCAATTCCACCAAATCCATTTTGGACGTTGTCTATGATGGCATCCCTTGCTTCTCGAATTATTTGAGAAGTGGCATCCATATCTGACTGCAAAGATTCCACACAAGTAGATCGAGGTAAAAATGTGGTTGAGGGTGATGCAATTTAGTATCACGATTAGTGCTCTTACGGTCACATAATCGACCTCTCCAGCTACCAAAAAATTTGGAAGGAAGTTCATTATAATTGGCTTGCATACCCAAAAATAATTTTGCATAAAATAATTTTTCAAAATAAACTAGAACCTCATCATTCCATGGAAGCTTTCCTTATGCATAATGGAACCTATCATACAAATGATTGGCTATATTAGGGTGCTTGAAATATTTCACCTTCAACATCTTTCTTTTCGACCCTTATTTGATATTAAACATAGATTTTTCCATTTCTTTTGTAACCCTGGCTTTAACATCGACCCATTTATCAAGACCCATTACCTCTTCCTTTCTATGCCTCATCATTCCAACAAAGCTATATGTGGTTGGACCAAGCTTCTTGTAAACATCTAGAAATGTTCTTAGAGAGTGCACAACTATTTATAAGCTTTCCCAACTCTCTACAGGGAGCTTCAAACTCCCAATATATTTCCTCATTTTTGAATAAATTCCTTGGCACCTATGTAATGTACATTGTTGGACCTTTTTTTCCAAAGGAAATTCATCGGGAATTTCAGATGGATAAGTTGTAGTTTGTGTAAAATGTTCTTCTTAAATTTCTCAATTTCCCCTACGTTATTTTCGAGAAACATTTTCACCCTCTACATCAACATATAAAATTAAGTATAAATAAATAAAAAACATGTGAAAAAATGTACAAATTTTTTTAACATTATATATATATATATATATATATATATATATATATATATATAATTTAATAAAATGGTGATCACGATTATACGATTGGAATTGATGACCACCTTGAGATGGTTGAGCACCAGTATGACCACCCATTGATTGGCCACCACGGGAATGTGTACCACCACCCTCACGCAACGAGAGCGAAGCTTAAATAAAATAGAATTTTTAATCAATTCAAATATATGTGTATTTGCATACATATGATTCTACCTATTTATCATTTAAAAGTATATATATATATATACACAAACACACACACAATACCACGATCGTGTGAACAATGGCCCTCCATTGATTGAGTAGATACTCTTTTTGTCCCAACTCCTAAAAAAATTGAATTTATTAAAAATTAATTTAACTCTCTAAATTGATAAAAACTCAATTCCATATGTATACACATGTATGTGCATAAGATTATATTAAAATATCACTTAAAAAATTCCACATTTAATATATATAAAATGATCATGATGGGCATCCCCCGATTCATTTGATATTCTCTTTGATCCATAATCCCCCCCTCTCGTAGATGCATGAGAATCGATTGATGCTCGGCTCGAAGAATCATGTGAAAAAAATTCATTAATGATATAGATGGATATCTACAGATAAATATATACATTATGTTTAAAAATTTACCTCATGCATAAATACAATTATTTTTAAAATTACTATTTAAAAAAAATGAAAGAATTCTAAAATTTGATCTATAATACACAAATGTTGAAGCACAACTTTAACACAAATGTAAAATACAAAACTTGAAGAAAAAATTGATTTGTAAAACTCAAGACTATTTAAACACAAATTTGTTAAAGAATGTATATTTTGAAAATAAAATACAAAATTTTCTAAAACATGAAGTTCACCTAGTTGTGCTTACATAGTGGGGGCACACTTTGTATATAATTGAAAAAAATACATGGTCATTAAAATTGACACATTTATAACTTTAAAAAAACACACATATCAAAGATATCTTACAATTTCCATTATAAATTTTGATGAAGAGCTTCATCTTTGACATGAAAATATTGAATTGGCATTTCCCCATAAACTAGATCACTAGACATCTTATTAACATTTGCATAATGTATTATACTAAATTATTGAAATTGTCTAATAGTATTGTTTTCTTTTCCATGTAGTTGTTTTAACCTCTCCTCCTTAACTTGGTATACACCTTTCATCTAGTTGCACACAGGTTCAGAATTAGTGAAAACTACAAATCCATTGGATACATACTCCCTAGCTATTCTTAAGTCTTCTATCAATGCAATATAATATGATTCATTGTTTTTTGTTCTTCCACGTACATTCATTTTCCTTTAGAGGATTTGTTTGGTTGCAATATTGTTGTTACACCAATTTTCGGTCATCTAACCTGTTACTATTAGATGGACCAAAGTACACCATGCAAGACCAATTTTATCCTATGTAAAATTTCTTTCACTATGAATAAACTTAGTAATCCTTATTTATTAAGTTGTTTATGATCTAAACAGGAAACCCCATGAAGAAATATTAAATAAATCCATATTTGTTTGCTTTTCCTCAAGGAATAATTAGTTAAACAACAGTTTAATTAATATTCATGGTCATATTTAACCCAAAACAAGATAATTAATTAGATAAATCATTATTTATCTTATTATTTTCTAACAATAATTATTTAAACCTTATTTAAATAATATTCCTTGTTAAATTTGACTAAATCATTTATAAATAATTGAATAAATCATTATTTATTTGATTATTACTCAACCACATCCTTAAAATAATAAATAAATCATTTATTTATTTATTATTTACAAATAAAGGGATTTGACCAAAGTCAAATTCTTTTTCCCTCCAACAAATATAATAAAATATTCCATAAAATTTGGATCTTGATTTGGTTAATAATATATTAATTATACACCAATATCTAGACTAACTCAATATTTTGTTATAAATAGAAGGATTTTTCCATTTACTCAGTACCTTTTGTTGCCTAAAGATCACTCTGGATCTATACTTTTGGTCTGACTTTGATCCACCATTATTGTCATATTTTGCTACCATTTTTCTTATGAGCTCCCTTTGAGTTCCATTTTTTTTGGCTTTTCTACACCATCAAGAGAGAGAGATTTTAGATCTGAAGTGCTGAGGACTTACAAGAACCCGTCCCATTGAGGGGGGCTAGTAACATATTTATATGTTCCCTTCCCAGGTGTCAAAAAATAAAAAAAATATTTAAAACATTCTTGTCTTGTCTATTTGATGCATGGAGCAACTCTTGCTTTTATTTACTGCTTAATGTCTTTTAATGCATAGATCTAGATTTTGCACCATTTATCTTGATCAACGAATTGCAGATCTAAAGAAATTGGCAACCATCTTTGATGTTAGGGTTGTTTTTTATGCATAGCTAAAGTGAGCCTCTTTCGTACGCTTGCGATTAAGATTCATACTAAAAACTGGCGACTCCACAAGGGTTTACGATTACGACCTCTATCGTTTTTCAAATCCCTGCATGACCAGTTGCTTCAAACCCTAGGATTTTTCTTCAACTTCTAGTTTTGGTTTTCTTGATGTTGTTTTTAACCTATAAAAACCTAAAACATTAAAAATTTGAACTTCCGTGTGTTTTATAACCTATTGCGCAGGTGATAGGCATCAACCGCAACTAAGACGACAATTTTTTCTGAAACCTTCTCCCAAGAGTGCCAGAAGTGAATGTCGCACTTTTTGGGCAAAAACCTCAGACCTAGACCTTCAGGGCGCAAAAAATAGCCCCAAACCTACAACTTTCGTAGAAATCAGGTCAAAAACTATGACTTGAATGTTTTGCAAGAATTTTTCTGATATTTTTCTGGGTTTGTTTGGGCCTCTGTTCAGGGTTGTCTAAGCTCCATCTCCGCCCATTTTGGACTTGTACTTGATCTGTTTTACTCATTGAAGTGGAAAATTAGCCCCCTAGGGCTTCAGTACCCTTCCACCTTTCTAGGAGGAGTTTAGCTGAAGCTGGTCATCTGAAATATCAGTATGTTCAACCATTTTTAAGATCTAATCCTGTACCTTCAGATCCTTTTCATATTGGTTATTCATCCATCCAAAACACCCCTTTTTAGTTTTGTTTGGGTCTTTCTCTAAGGTCCCCTCCTTTGCTCTCCAGATTGTAGCCTTTTGCCACCTCATTTGCATTAATTTTCCCTCTGGTTTTCTGTTGTTTTCTGCACATATTTCGAGTAGATCTGACCTTTATATCATTGTCCCTCCAAACTTTAGATCCATTAGCTATTTTGGTGTGTTTTGACTAGATTGTTTCCCACCCACAAACTAGTTGTTGAGAGGCCCGCCTCCTTGGGTTTAGATTAATGCATAATTAGCTGCTTATTTTATGTTATATTCAGTTTCATTTATTGTTATCTGTAGATTTATTTACAGTTATACAACACATTTTTTATTTTTCTCTATAAACATCTAGGTTTACAAATTAAAATTTACACACTTAACACATACAACCTAAGTGAAGAAGCGCCTGGTTAACACTGCCAGGCAAAGACTATAACATTGTAATCAATTGATCCTGCACCTCTCTGCCCTTGTTTCGACATTGTAATCATTTGATCCTGCACCTCCTTGCCCTTGTTGGTATCTCTTCCTTTTATGATTTGTGTTTGTTTTGTCATCATTGTGCCCCCAAGGCGTTTATCCCAGAGAATTCTTGGCCTTCATCCTCAGTTTCCATTAGGAAGACTTACTCCTCCCCGTACGATTCGAGTTAGTCCTCCACCGAGTCCGCATTCCAACTCCTCTTCTAGTTCATTGGGTTCCCATTATGGTTCCATCCCTGATTCTCCCCTATCACCTTCACCATGTCTGGTTCAAAACCTAAAGCTCGTGCTAGCCCCGGCCCCAATGCTGGGAATACTACTAGTGGGACTGCGACAAGAACTATTCTGGTTGCTCCCTTGCTCCCCTATATGGCAGGCCTCAGAATTCCCAATTTTAACCAGTCGATCAATGACCCCATACGCCATGACGCTGGTTGGCCTTCTATGCCAACCAAGCTCCCTTTTGACATCCCCAAGTTTGAAGGTCTTGATGGAGAAGATCCTACATACCATGTTTGATCTTTCCACATGTGGTGTTCATCTAACTCCATCACCGATGACTGTTCGTCTTCGGCTGTTCCAACATACGCTTCTCAAGAAGCTTCTAAGTGGTATGTGGACCAAGCCTCCTCCTCTCATACTACTTTTGTGACTCTTGGCTAGCCTTTTTTGTCTTACCCCCAGCTTTCCCTTCGTTATGACACTGGTACCGAAGTTTTTACCTCTTTCCGTCAATCATCTATAACCCGCCTATTCGATCATGTCCAGGAATGGTGGATAAGAAAGAGCCTATGTCGATCCCCTATCTTCGAAGACCGTGTCTACATGGACTGGTTCCTTAGCTTCCTTTTTCTTTCTATACGCAAAGATTTCGCTTCGTATTTCCCTCAAACCAAAGAAGGTGCTCTCTAGATTGCGTTAAAATATGACTTTATCTACGCACAGTCCGGTTATGTTTATACCGTCTTACCTGATCTCACTAGACCCAGTGGTGCCAATGCACCGGGAGCATCCCATGCCTCCAATGGTATTTTTGGAGCCCTTTCTCATCCATACGCTCATCCTCCCATGGGTTATGGTTTCCCTCAGGGAGGGGCCAGCTCCTCCAACACTTTCCCCCCTCCCAGTATCATGTATCAAGGATACGACATGCCTCCTCCTTTTAACCAACCTTTTTACCACAATGTTGCCCAACCTCCTTATTATCCATATTCGCAGTCAAGTTCTCCATCTCCTCCAACATTAGAACACCCACGTTCCTTGCCTTCTCAACCCCTACAACAGCATCCACCACCCCCCCAGGGGCAGGTGTATGCCTAGCAGAGCGCAACTAATCCTCCTACTTCAAAAAAGAAGAGGAAAGGCACCCAAAATAAATCTACCCCAGGTAATCCAGGACCTAATCCCCAAGGGAATGCACCTAATAGTGCTAAACAGCAATAGGGCACTCAACCCAAGCAGGAAAGGCATGTTCGCAAGAATAAGCCTTGTTCTTGTTGTGGTGTCTATGGTCATTACACCCACGATTGTCCTCTTTTACCTCAGATGTGCCAGATGTGGGAGACTCAAGTAGCATCACGAGGACAACAAGCCTCCCCTTTGGTTCCTCCCAATGCTACACCTATCAAACCAATTGTGTTTACCAATCCTTTCCATCAACAAGGATTTGTGGCTACCCAACCACCTGAAGGTTAGGCGGCCACACAACCTCCTCCATCTAGTACCTCCGATTACCAAATTCTCATGATGAACTATGACCAATCCGTTACCGTTGACTTCAACCTTCAAACTCGGTCCCATCAATACAACAAGCCTCTCTCTATGTCTACCCCCGAGCCCCCTTATTTAGGTTCTACAGAGCCTCTTTCGACAACCAATGGTCCTTTACAGATCCCTCAACCTAAGGCATAGGTTCATACCAAGATTTCCAAGGGACCATTATGCCGAAATGCTACTTCTGGAAAAGCTTCCCATTCTTATAGCATAGTAGATGATTTGGCACAATCTCCTGCTGCCATCTCAATGCTGGAACTCCTCCACTCGTTCCCTTCACAATGAAAATATCTACTAACTTCCATGGGCACCATTAATCCTTCAAATTATTGTTTTATCATCTTTGATGTTGAGTGGTCAGAACATCATCCCCTTCCTGCTTCCATCGCCTTCCAAATCCCCATCAATATCTGGAATTCCAATGTCTCTTGTTGTATCATTGATGAGGGGGCATCCACGTGTGTGATGTCCACTTTGGTTTGGAAGCAACTCGGATCACCTGAGTTGGCCCCTTCCACTATCAACCTCTGAGTGTGGGATGGCCACTCTTCTAAGCCCATTGACATGTTCCAAAATTGTCTTATTACTCTTGCAGGCAAGACTATTTACGTTGATGTAGAAGTCATTGATTCCCCATTAGATTAAAACATTCTATTGGGTCGTAGCTACGACTATGTGATGTCTGTTGTACCATCTCCAGTTCACTGCAAGATGTCCTTTCCTCATACTAGAAAGATAGTCACCATTGACCAATTGATGTATTATGAACCAAAGTTTCAGACCTCCCCTGAGTCCATCATATCTTCAGTTGCCAATAAGCAAACCGTCGAAACTTTGACCAGTGTCTCACCCTGAGTCTACAAAGACTCCCCTTTGCTTGGGTCCTTCCCTAATCTTCCTCCTCCTATCTCTAATCCCAGCTCGTCGAATGTTTGTATGATGCAATCATCTCGAGCCTCCGTCAAGCAGCCCGCTTCAGCTAGTTAGCAGCCCCGCCCTCTGCAACCTACTCCTAGCACTTCAACTCATCCTTCAGGACCCCCTCCTCCTGGTGCTTCATTTGCAGTTGGTATCCATGAGCCTCTCTACCCTCCTGGCATGGTTCCTCTTAGCCTTAACCATCTCGTAGCTATCCCACTTGGCCATTACCCCTCCAGTCAGATATCATTCTTAGCTCCCCCTCCTGGATTTTTTTCAATACCTATTATGGCTACCTTATTGCTTCCTAACTTGACCCTGGGGATCCTAGTCTGGTACATTGATACCCTAGCCGCTATCCAGCCTGGTCATCCCAAACCTTATCTTGATTTCACCCCGGTTCAACCAGTCCACATGACCCCTCCCTTTACTACCATGCCTCAGCCACCTCAACAGGAACCTACTCCTATTGCGACAACTTCGGGAGAAGGGGGAAAATCTCACAAGAAGGAATCTAAAGACAAGGCTGCCCCGATAAACCTTGCTCCTCCTCAACCTCCAAAGCATACACTTTCATGTGCTTTGTGTGATGTTGTTGGTTATGCCACCCATAATTGTCTTGAATTTCCTCGTTGCAAGCCCTTAGTTAACGAAGTGTTTCTTGAGTCTAATATCCCAGAAGTCCATTTTACTTTACCTGATTCAACCAAGAAACTTAAGAATTTACGCACAAATCACCCATGTGCTTTCTGTGATTTCCATGGCCACTATACTCACCTCTGTCCCCACCTCGAGGACTTTCGCACCTCTCTAGCAGTATTTTTCCAATTAGAGGCCAAGCGCAACGAGTCCACCACTCCCTTATTTGTGCATTTTTCTTTAGTAGAACCAGAGGAAACATCCACTCCCATTAAAATTCCCCCTCAGGATGTCTAAATGACAGATTCTTTGGCCACTATCCACTACATGTCATCATCTATGAGATCCATGGTGGAAAACCCCCCCGGGACTTCCCCTTCTGTTTCGCCTGACCTCCCTTCAGCGATCACCTTGGGCTTAACATCGGTGGATCCTTCATATACTTGTTTTTCTGTCACCCTTTGTGACGATGTGCATGTGAACCTATCTTCTCATGATAATGAGTCAGGTAGCTTCGTTGTGTTAGGTGTTCTTTCTTCCACCAGTCACCCCATCTTCTATTACAATGACAACATTATGGAAGTAGTCACCACCCCTAATTTTATCTATCCCCCCTTACATCGAACCCATGCATTCGAACCACATACACCTTATGTCCATTACATTGACAGCCAATGTTTGGGTAAGGGGGCACCCATATTTGAGAGTCCAGGAGAAGAAATTCTCCACAACTCTCCTAGTGTATTATGGTCATGTCAACTCTAGTACCATTATTCTTCCCCATTTAAAAGAACCTCTAGAGTCCCATATTACTTCAGATCACTCTAGGGATGATACCCCTCATCATTCCTTCATCTTACATTAGCAACCCAGTCCCCTATACATTGTCGTTGACCAACCTGTGGGTTTTCTAGGAGAGCACCAGTTCATTATCTCCAAATCCTCTGTTTGGGATAGTGACACCATGTATTCCAACCCAGAAACTTAGTCCATTTGCTTCATGTATGTATTACCAAAAGAGATTGGTAATCCTCCATCCCTTTCTTGAACTGCATAACCATAACGAAAACAAATGGTGCACTACATCATAAAAATGTGTTTAGATTCCCCTTTTTCTAAATACATTTTGGCATGACCATAACATGCTTGGGGGAACCTATGCCCCTCAACCATAAAAATCCCAAATCTCATCCAAAAACAGGACTGAAACCCCCTTTCTCTAATAGGTCACACTTTTCAAGTCATCTCTTGGGACAGGTCACAGTTTTCTGCCCAGTACTTTCTACCCAAGTTGCAGAATAGACACCAAAAAGTGCGACCTGGCTTGTTCATTAACTTTGGGTGCTTAAACTGAAATTTGATCCCCTTAAATGAAAGTGTAGGGTTAGGCCTCTTACCTTCAACTAACGGATTTCAATTCCAACGGTCGGTTTTTCCTCTACAATCACTGCAAGATTTAGGGGCTTCTCTCCACCCATCATTCATCACAACTACACTTGCAAATGAGTGAATTTGGAGGGAAAACACCTTATTAAAAGAGAAACACCATATTTTTCTTTCGCCTGCTGCGGCCAAACCGTGGCTCAATTTAACAAATTGTCTGTATTGTTGGAAATCTCTCACCAAACTCTCAAATGGGTATCTGTTTGTTTTTTGTGATTTTATACTTCACCAGGACACATTTTGTCCAAGAAGCATCACTTTACCACTCCTCAAAATCGAATTTCTTCACTTGCAACACTTGTACTTGGGGCACCACTTTTCCCCTATACTTTTCCATGCTCAAGTCAATTTTCGTCATGAGTAACCATCTTGTACTCATGTCTTTATGGTTCCCATTAGAACTTTTCTGTGTGCCAGCATCATCAAGTCGCCCTTTTTTAGAGAATTTCAGTTGAGTCATCATCACATTCATGGAGTCTATCTTAAGTCCCTTTGTATCCCACTATAGTCCTCCATCCTTCATTGCTTGGTTCCTCTCTCGTGTCACACATCATGGCCTTCAGTCCTACTATCCCCTGTCCCCTTTGATATCATGTCAATTGCTGCCAAGTCATCCATGCCCTTTAGGCTCTAACAAGGTAAGTCGTTCGTCCACTACTCAGTACCCCCCATTTCATCATCATCCCTGGTGTTAGTCTGTGAGTCACTCTACTATTTTCTATCGTGCCTTAGTTGAGGATCCCTTATTGCCTCACCTATGGTGGACCTCCTTCTGTCGACATCATATCATTCATTCCAAAAGACTGGTATAGAGGGTGGTGTACGTTGGTTCCAACTTCCACTCTTGTTCAGTGCCTCGAATCAAGCAAAGGGACTCCTTTTTACCCTTTGACTTGATTTTTTCTCAGCTCCATATCCTTACAGCATGATCGAGATCCATATACTTGATGGTTCAGTGATGCAGTAGATGATATCGGTGATTCTCAGGTGTGTGTGATATGTTTTCAGACCTCATGAGGGGGTTGCCCTTCAGGTAGCCCTCCACATGCCCAGATGACCTATTTAGTACATCCTTCGATGCAACTCCATAGATTTGATGATGTCGGCCTCAGCCGCTCGTAGCACCTTTTAGTTTGCATGTATCAGTCAGATTTTCAGAGCCCTTTCCTGTTTACTGGGGCACTTTGGTTGTATTTATATCTCATGTACTCAAACATTATTGTATAAGTCATGCCGGTTATCCCAGGCACAGTATGTATGTGGGATACATTATCATGTTTTTATCTGGCTCATGTTTATGCCAGCATGTCTTATATTGTTCAATCCCTTGTTTATTGGACTCATTATTCTTTGTAATTTGTCTCAGCGGATATAGGTATGCCTCCCCCGCTGCCTATAGCACAGGTACTCACTCATAAAAGAGACCTTTCACACTTGTAAGTATTGCCTCCTTAGGGTCTAGTCCTCTAGAGCTTTAGTCTACCTTATATTTCTTTCACTCTGACTTCCCCTTCGGTGTCTAGTGATTGAGTTCTTACAACGTACTTCGGTCATACGATTATATCCTAATGCTCGCACGCTGGGGGGGAAATCTGTTACACCAATTTTTGGTCATCTAACCTATTACTATTAGATGGACCAAAGTACACCATGTAAGACCAATTTTACCCTAAGTAAAATTGCTTTCACTATGAAAAATAACTTAGTAATCCTTATTTATTAAGTTTTTTATGGTCTAAACAGGAAACCCCATGAGGAAATATTAAATAAATCCACATTTGTTTGATTTTCCTCAAGGAATAATTAGTTAAACAACAGTTTAATTAATATTCATGGTCATATTTAACCCAAAATAGGAAAATTAATTAGATAAATCATTATTTATCTTATTATTTTCTAACAATAATTATTTAAACCTTATTTAAATAATATTCCTTGTTAAATTTGACTAAATCATTTATAAATAATTGAATAAATAATTATTTATTTGATTATTACTCAACCACATCTTTAAAATAATAAATAAATCATCTATTTTTTTATTATTTACAAATAAAGGGATTTGACCAAAGTCAAATTCTTTTTCCCTCCAACAAACATAATAAAATATTCCATAAAATTTGGATCTTGATTTGGTTAATAATATTTTAACTATGCACCAATATCTAGACTAACTCAATATTTTGTTATAAATAAAAGGGTTTTTCCATTCACTCACTACCTTTTAGTGCCTAAAGATCACTCTGGATCTATAATTTTGGTCTCACTTTGATCCACCATCATTGTCATATTTTGCTACCATTTTTCTTATGAGCTACCTTTGAGTTTCATTTTTGTCTAGGTTTCCTATACCATCAAGAGAGAGAAATTTTAGATCTGAAGTGTTGAAGACTTACAAGAACCCATCCCATTGAGGGGTACTAGTAACATCTTTCTATGTTCCCTTCCCAGGTGTCAAAAAATACAAAAATTCTTTAAAATATTCTTGTCTTGTCTATTAGATACATAGAGAAACTCTTGCTTTTATTTACTGCTTAATGTCTTTTAATGCATAGATCTAGATTTTGCAGCATTTATCTTGATCAACTAATTGCAGATCTAAAGAAATTGGCAGCCATCTTTGATGTTAGGGCTGTTTTTTATGCATAGCTAAAGTGAGTCTTTTTCATATGCTTATGATTAAGATTCATACTAACAATTGTATTACACATAAGTAATCACTACTTTCCATAGTTGGGATAAAAAGAAACATCTATGCATAATGTTCATTTTTCAATCATGTTTAATGGACTTTCGGATCCAAAAAAAAAAAAAATCAATAAAATATTACATTAATTTATTGCAAATGCCTTAGTTTATGGGAGAAATGACATTGACGATTTCCAAAAACACTAGTACCCTCCCTGCATTTAGCTAAAGGTTTTATAATAGTTTACCCGCCAACGAAAAGGAGAGTAACAACACATCCTATCCTAACTACATCATAACTAGATAAATATTTAATGGATACATTGGCATTTAGTCATGGTAGTTTGGGATGTGTTATTAATAATTAAATGGTGAGCTACATTCCACTTCTAGCATATACAATGCATAAAACAATTTATGTGTTGATTATGCCTTCATGGAAGTAGGAAGCATAGTTCAGGATGTGTTATTATTAATTAAATGGTTGGCTACGCTCTGCTTCTAACATATTAGTTGGATATTCACATGCAAATAAGTTCCATTGAAAGTATATTTATCAATGGAATAAATCACTTTCATATAGATTCAAAGAATAATTAAATTGAGGCTACCTAGCATCCTTCGAGGGTATATTCATATGAAGAAAAAAATATGTTTATATGTGTTTATTTGTGAACTGTTCATAAGTTCTTGTGTTAAAAATGTTTTTCTTTTGTCCCCGAGTCTTTCATTATTTCATTTCAATCTCGCAATCCTATTAGGCATATTTTACCTTAGATGAGATGCTATAATAGCTAATTTTAGGCATATTTTACCTTATTTGAGCTACTCTAATAGG
Organism: Pinus albicaulis; assembly: GCA_034641835.2. Lineage (NCBI taxonomy): Eukaryota > Viridiplantae > Streptophyta > Pinopsida > Pinales > Pinaceae > Pinus > Pinus albicaulis. The sequence continues at coordinate 19,205 of JAXQQM020070495.1, forward strand.
TAATTCTCCATACAACAAAGTAGATCTGACCAAAAGTTTTCACAAGCATAGTCTACATATGTGTGGATTGTAATTGCCATAAAATATATATTTACGGTATTTACTTTGATATAAAGTACATGAGCATGCCCCACCAAATGTTTTTCATGCAGTTTTACATTTTTCATTTGATATTAAATTTAATATTATATTATTTTCTGATTAGCATCTAGTCATAATGTTTGTTTTTCGATAGGGTGATTGAATTGTAGGTTACTAGTAGGATGATATTAAAATAATTATAAATCTAGGTAAAGTAATTGTTGAATAAAAAATACATACACCCAAGTTTTCACCCTGGGAGAACCAATCCTTTTTTTGATGAATAAGGATGACACATTGAGGTTATGTATTGAATTTATAGACAACTGAGAAAAGCAACAATGAAGGAAAAATAACCTTACCCACAATTGATGACAAATTTCATAACCTAAACGGCGAAAATATATTTTTCCAAGATGGACTTGAGATCGAGATATCACCAAGTAAGGATCAAGGAAGGAGACATAAAAGAGATAAATTTTGAATAAGGTATGCACATTATGAGTTCCTAGTGATCTATTTGGAATAAAAAATGAACCAATTGTCATTACATACTTAATGAATGGTATATTCAAAAATATTTATATAAGTTTGTTAATTTGTTCTTGGATTACATACTCATTTATTCCAAGATAGAGGAAGAACATGAAAAAAATCTCAGATTGGCACCGCACCCCATGTATTAAGGGAGCATCAACTATATGCCAAGATGTCAATGTTTTCTTTTTACCAAGAGAAAATTCATTGTTGGGGTGTATCATTTCAAATGAAGGCATGGTAGTGCATCTAAAGAATATTGAATCCATTAAGTGATAGCAAACACCAAGAATGTTTCAGAATTTATACTTGCCCATCCTATCACTTCTTTACATAAATAGAGAACTAAATTTGCATGGACAACAATTTTGAAGAGAGTTTTCAATTATTGGTGGAATGAAACTAATCTTGAAGATTACGTATCCAAATGAAGACTCTGTAATACATGTACAAATGCATGCAAAGAAGGACTTGATGGATTGCTTACTCATAATAGATATGTCATTGGTTATGTGGAAACAAAATTTAAAGAGCATGAAATAAATTATGTTGCACATGATTTTGAAATTGTTGCCATAGTACATGAATTGAAGATGTGGATACAAACTATTTAATGGGGGCGGGATTTTAAATTGAGGACAAATCCTAGAGGTTTGAAACATTTTTTGAGTAATTAAATTTAAATTTAAAATATACAAGATGGTTGGAATTTTTATGTGAATATGATTTTGACATAAATCATATCAAGGGAAAGGAGATCAAAGGTCCTTAAAAGTTCCCTTAGATTTGAAAGGCAGATATAAAAGTCACCCAGATAGTTCTGCGATTGAGGCCCTTTGCAATGGTGAACAAAGTAACCTGGCTAATATTGCAATAAATAATAATTCTAAGGAACATAGAGATGTATGTGTTACAGAGAAGCATATTAATGATTCCAAATCACAAAATTAGGAAAATAATCAGCCATTGGAATCAAACTATTGGAATATCATAGAAGATAAAGGACATGTAAAAGGGTATAATCTATATTATTGTTCTGGTAAGAGAGGAACCTCAACCCCTCTAATTGAAGTGGCTATGTGAGACTCTCCTAATTCTAGGAAGCTTGATGTATAGCCATATCAAAGGAACGACTTTCAATCTTCATATTTTACACTCCAGAGATATTACCTTGAGGAACCTTTTGAAGCAACGGTTGTGCATGCCTCATCTCTTGATGATCCATATTCAAACTATTTTGAGTTCATATTAAGACCTCAAAATTATTATATTCCCTCTAAAGAAATATGTACTCCAAATTTAATTAATTTTGAGTTTTGAAAACCTCTTACCATTGTATACGACTCTCCAAATGCAAGCCCGTGTGTAATTTAAAATATATCCCTCTTAAAAAATAATAGATATAAGGTTAGATTTAAATTATGTAATTATTTAAATATTGTAAATAAGATAGACAAAAGTCAATCATTTTGGACTATCCTGAACAAACCATTTATAAATATGATAAGGTGTAAAAATAAAATATACTCAAGGTTACCACACATCATTTAATCACAGGTAACATAAATTATGGTTCTTTCTTTCCTTTATATGGTTGATATGTTTCTTTATGTAATTTTCATGGTTGATATCCTTCTCTCTTTCCTTTTCACGGTTGATATTTTCAGCATCATTGTTAACTTGGGAATGAAAAATTAATCCATTTCAAACTTTTTGTGCTCAACATCAATTTCAATTGGTGAATTAGATACTAAACACATTCTTAGTTTCATATCATATCATTGCAATAATTTATGCAATTTTTGTCCCTTGAATCATCTTTGTCTAAGGTGTAATGTGGTACATCATTCTTTTATAAATATATTATGTTCCAACATGAAAACGACATCTGGAAAGAAAAAACTTGAAGTGGATGACATCTTTCTTTCTTTCCTTTTCATGTTGAATATTCTCAACATCATTATTAAATGGGGAATGATAGATCAATCCATTTAAAAAAAAATTTACTCAACATCATTTTCAATTGGAGAATCAGATACTAAACACATTCTTAGTTTCATATCATATCATTGCAATAATTTATGCAAGTTTTGTTCCTTGAAACCTCTTTGTCTAAGGTGCAATGTGTTACATCACTCTTTTATAAATATAGTATGTTCCAACCTAAAATGGCGTCTCGAAAGCACAAAAGTGAAGCTCAGTTAAAGGATGCCAAAGAACTAGAGCATGTATTAGTTGTTAAATTATATGTGTATCAACATGAAATTATAAGTTGGTCTATGTCCTTAATGCTTGGTTGTTAAAGAATATGGTGTATCAATATGAAATTATAAGTTGGTCTATGTCTTTACTTCAGAATGGGCCTACGTGAATTTTTTTAGTTTACATCAAATATCCTCGAGAAAAGGCATAGGTTTTTAGTATTTAAAGGTAGAATTGTGAGAGTTGTGAGTACCTAAAGGCAGAATTGTGAGTGTATAGTTAACATTTTTTTAACATAGTGAAAGTGAAATGGACTTAATATCTAAAAATAATTTGTTTTTCCACTTGAATGCATATGATTAAAACTATTGTATCCTAAAAACATTAATGAACAATTATGATTTTTCTGAAACAAATGTTGTAAACTCATAAAAAAGATTTAATAAAAAAAAACTTTACTTATAATATATATATATATATATATATATATATATATATATATATATATATATATATTATACAAATTCTGGGGTCTCAATATTTGTAAGTGTTCCAAAAATTAATTGTGGAGAAATTTGAGCGCAAAGAGTGGAAGACGCAATTGGTGGGAAAGGATGAAAACGTGGCCGAACAACCAGATAAAAAAAAAAAAAAATTGGTCATGTATTGTGATATTCCCTCTGAATTCAATCCAAGAGCCTTAGTATTAAATCATATATCTGGAAAATATTTGAGGACAAATCATACGAGTAGAAATACATAGAATCGGCCCAGAATCGTTTGTATACTTCTCTGAAACTAAAGAGGTAATGTCCACTTACCTCAACCGGACGCTGAGGAATGAAGTAAGTTGAGGAGACGAGGATGTAATCACTGTGGAAAAATATCCTCCAATGGTAACTTAAGGGTAAAATGTAATCGAAATAAATATCTTTGCTGTGTGAGGGCCGATATATTTATAGCCAAAAGTTAGATCAAACTTCTAAAAAATTTATGTCGTACTATTAGTTCGGCAAAACTAATAGTTATGCCAAACTATCTTTGTTGGTTTTGCCACCTATCCGTAGATGTGAACTTAAACAGCGATAAAATTTTGGCTTAAATATTTTCAAAATTTTACGCGAAAAAATAAAATGTTTGGCCGAACAAGTGTGAGAATGAAATTACCATAAGCCTTTTTCACAAAAGTGTAATTCACCTTCGTGTTTCCACCCATGTTCGAGTGTCCATATTCAATGTACTCAATGCACCATCACACAAATTTTGGATGCATTTACCCCATCTCTACCTGGCTTCAACAATGCAACTTATTTATAGGTCTAGTCAAGATAAAATATCATAAAATAGATAATCAATAAGAAATACATAGAAGAACCAGCGCAATAAAAAAAAATGATTTCTAGGTCCTTTCAAGGGGGACTATTAAAGTAGCACACACACTCGGGTAAATCAGTACTAAAACCAGCTATTATAAGGCTTGATATTGCATAGGTCTTAGTTCCAATATATGGTATGGTGACCATTTGGGTAAAATCAAGAAATGAACCAAAGGTTAGAAACATCAATGCTCATATCGTGACTAGGGTTAGACAAACCTATGCTAGTATTCCTACTCAATGTGTCCAATGTAGAGTCTAGATTCAGTGCACTATCAGCCTTACCATCACCTTGGTTCTAGAATGTGGCTAGTTTCTAGGTGTAGTCAACATGAAATATTAAAAATACATAATTAATAGAAAATGAAAATATAATTAACAAGTCCATGGGGTTTTGGATAAGTGATGATTGGGTGCGTTGTTAAGGCACATCCTAGATGTTAATTCACTAGTTAAATTCCCCACCTTATTCAGGTGTTATTCTTGGACATGACCATGATGTAGCCTCAATACTATCGAACTAAAAAAATGAAATAATTAACAAAAAACATAAAAATAAACACAGGGAAGAACTAGATAGACCCAACCAAAAGAATTGGTTTCTAGGTCCTGTTAACTGGAATAATGTTATGAATATTGAATTTACATATGATTGAGTTCCAATATTTCATATGTTGACCATTTGGAGTTGAGAAATTCTTGGCAAATAGGGCCAAATTCCACTTTGGGAAGGTCCTTTGAAGAAGATAATTACGCCATTGAATTCCTCTTTTTGAGAGGACCAAAATCGACTTAAAGATCATCAAATTTGTTCAAAGAAAAATGACTTTTTGAATTTATGTAAAACATCAAGGTCGGCCTATCCTATATGTTGGATCATTATACCTAATAGACACGTCTCTTGTCCTCCACCAAATTATATAAATAAAGTTGTCTTCCCCTTCATCTGGACACATCCATTTTCTCATTATTCTCTCTCAATTGGACCGCAGACGAGGAGGAACTCCAACAAAGGTATCATGGGTATATTTACGATCTATTTAATACTATTCATGAGTCTAGTTTCTCAGGAAGGAGGCTGAGGTTTATCAAAGGAAGCATGGGCTCTAGTTATCTTTGTTTAAGGGCTTTTCTGGGATGTGTATATTTCCCTTGCAGGTCGTTGTCACTCAATGAATTT
>JAXQQM020085916.1:0-28775 GCA_034641835.2 Pinus albicaulis
CCTGCCCATGAATTTTGGCCTGTTGCCCTATTCAAGTCCATTTTAAACCTTCACCGTGGCCTAAAGCCCCGAGTCTCCCGCTTAACAACGCCACCCCCGTTCAAAAAATACACTTGGCCAAAGTTTAAAACACATAATTTAAATATCGGGCCGAGCCCCTAAGAGTTTAGCCCCTCCTGCTTTGACTCCCATATGACCCGAGCCCAAAAACCACAGGCCATAGGGAAAGGAGCTCAGTCATAAAGTTTTTGGGGGCGGTATTAACCGTCTGATCAAGCAAAATCAACGGAGCGGTGACCGTTTCATATGGAGGGCCCCGCGCGCGGGAAACCAGCGGTATTACCCCCGCACCACCTTCATCGAAGCGGCGGTATTAACCGCAGGGGCAGCGATCCCATACAGAAAGCGCCGCGTGTCGTTGGTACGGGCTATGAAACCGCTCTCCCCGCGCGTTAAAGGCTGTACCAGGGCTGGGCAGCGGAACTCGTCTGAACCATCCGATCTGCCTATCTTCATCCGACGGCGGATATGTGCCGGAGCTGCTCTCTTGTTAACAACTGTTCGCCGTGGTCTATGGCCCACCGCCGTGCTGCTCTTAACGTCATCCGACCGTTGATCTGTATCTGTGATCCAACGGCCCAGATTTTAGTTCCCCACCTGTTAACTCCGCTGCCATGTCATCATTCCACTTGTTCCCCCGTACTCCCACGTGTTAGCTCCCGTGCGCGCCAAAATGTTTCCCCCGTCATATATATATATGTGTGTGCGTGCGTTTTCGTTATATCCCCCATTTTATTTATTCCCCACGACCAAACTATTTTTACGCGCTGCGCCTGTTTACTCCATAACTCCATCGCTTTTCTTCCGCCACCCTGTGTGTTCCTGTCCCCTGTTCGTATCCACGACGTCGTCTTCATCTCCACCTCCATCATCCCCGCCTCCAGCTGTGTCGGTTTTTCTAATATTTTGTGGGTTTTGCAGGTTTCAACACAACAAGAGGGCGTTTTAATTCGCTGCCGCTGTTACAAAATTTTAAAGCCCATAAAAGGACGCATTTTGCTGGCAAAGTTTAATGAAGAGGCTGAGGGCAGGTGCATGAAATGACCACCATTAAAGAAGACAAAGGAATGCATTCACAGAACCCTCCAGAGAAATTCGCCCTGCAATAAAGATCCAGGATTCGAATCCAAAATCGAGGGCCGAGAGTACAGTACAGGAACGCAGATTATCTCAAGTCTCTTACGGCGGCAGATTTTCCCTCGACTACAGGCAGCACATTGTATATATTTTATTATTTGTGTCATGTATATAAGGAGATTTTCATCTCCCAGCATTTATTTCTTTAGACAGATTGTTAAGTACATTCATTTATAGTTAGTCATTCAGAGTTGGGCGCGAATGTTTTCCGCCATCTGATTCAAAATAAGTCATTAAATGTCTCCTATCTGCCTCCTCCTCTAGAATTTTCTATCTTCTCTATAAAAGCTAAAAAAGAAGACATTGTAAGGGTTCCAGATTTCTATCAGCAAACTGTGCAGCGAGAAGACTTCTGTATACATTTTTGTAATATTTCTGTATGAAGCTTCAGAGCCCATAGGGTCTCAGTGAGGAGGGGTTATGACTGTAATGAGGATTCTGGTCTCTGGTATCTCACAGTATGTAATTTCTCTTATGTGTTAATACAATATCTCTTTCATGCAAATTGTCTTCTTGTATCATGTTCTAGAATGCGAGTGGCTCACTAGTTTGCAGTAAGGATTCATCTTAAGTGGTGCCCTTTCTGGAATTAGTCAAGCGCTTTAAATAGGCCTAGTCATGATATATTGTTCCATGTTCACTCTTTCCATATTTTCTGCTATATTAGTTGCTTGAGGAGGGTGCTTTTAAAACGCCATTGTCATATAAGGATTCGTAAATTGGTGCGCCCTTATGTGGTTTTGTTGTGTATCTGGGTATCAGTCTCATGCCAGCTAATATCTTCTTATGTTTCCTCACTGCACTCATCATTTGATATTTAATTTCTGTGATATATTATCTGAACTGGCCCTCTTTACAGTAAGCGGTCTCTTAACTGTCTGATGCCTTTGTATTGGAGTTTTACTTGATGTTCCTACATTGTTCTTGTCTTTGTACTAGCTTCTGAGAGAGATTGGTCCCATTCAAAACTAATTTCCTTGTTTAGAACAAGAGATAGTAAGCGAGTTCTTGGACTGACAACCCAAACTAAAAGGGCTCCTTGCTATATTAAGATGTCCTAGGCACTGGTCTATGGCAACTCTAGGCTGTCTCTAGGGGGGGTGACAAAATCATCCACAACATCTTTCTGGCGCCGTTGCCGGGGAACGAATTCAAGAATATCTGTTTCCCTGGGTTCGACATCTCATATTCACTCTCTAATCAGGTGAGCACAGAGAGGTGAAGAGTTGCAGATTTCTCACCTTGGCGACTCCACTGGTCTTTATTTGATAAATTTTATTGGAAGTCCTGGCTTCCCGGAAGCCCCATTTGAGGTCACATACCTCACAGCCGAAAACATCTGTGTCTGACCTGGAGAAGATCATTCACAGAAGAGTTTGGAAAGAGAAGAAGCGAGCTCGTGTTGAAAATCCTGAATATTCTGTTGAAGATTATCCTTCTTCTTCTCAAAGAAATCTCAGTAGAAAATCCCGACTCCACTGGTCTTTATTTGTTAAATCTATTTGCAGTCCCGACTCTACTGGCAAGAAACAATAGCCTTGATTTGGAAAATCACTGTGGTGGACAGTAAGATCTTAAACCATCCACCTGGCGACTCCACAGTTCCTGAATAATTAAAAGACCCCACTGGTGGAAGACTCTGAGTAGCTTGCAAAATGCATCCGAATTTTATAGCAGAGTGCAGAGATGAAATGTCACGTGGCTTAGTAAAAATGGAAGTGGAGGACCTTCCACGGATCACTCTTCTCATCCCAAGTTGCACGCCCGTGCTTAAGAAAATCCTTCTAAGAGTGATGATTGAAAGATACGAAGCTGAGATCAAACTCTTGCAATCACAAGAACAAGCCCAAGACGCAGACAATGAGAAAGACATGTATGATGCTTTAAAACCTATGGAAGATGAGGAAGAAAGTGATCAGAAACCGCCTGATTGCTTACCTACATCCTGTATTATGCTGATCAGAGAGTATCACGATCTAATAGCCATGGAAAATAAGGAGCGCTGCCTCGAGGAAGCAAGAAACCACATAGAAGAGGCAGAATCCGATGTAAAAGAAGAGGCTCAAGAGAACATTCTGCCTCCCAATCAGCTAGTACAAGAAAAAGAGAGCTACTATTCTTCTGCACAAAGAAATACAAAACAATCACCTCCTTTGACAGAAGAAGAGGTTGATCAGATATCAAATCAGCAGCCTGCCTCAGAAATTTTCTATAGGACACCCACTCTTGCCCATTCGTCACTTGAGTTTGATAATTTGGATCCAGGAAACTCCTCTGAGGATCAAGATGAAGAAGGACCTGCTGAGAATCCAACAGGTTTGATTGGTGACATTGCTTATGACTGCGAATTTCCTAGTTATGATTTATTTGATGATGATTGTTTCCAGAGAGAAGCTGAGTCTGCAGAACCATCATCAGTAGACCCATGGGAGGAAAGTCAGGGCCAGCAATCTCAGAATAGTAATGAAACCATTCAGCCCATCTATGATACGGATGAGGAGAGCCATGATAGTATAATAATAGATGAAGATTCCTTGGATCCTCATTTTTCTTTAACACAGACCATCAGCGAGACTGGAAGCCAGCAGATTTCCTTTTCAAGAAAGGAGAAAGGAAATTCGGTGGAAGATTTTAACTCATGGAATGAAGAAATCAGGTTGTTGGAGATTATGTTGAAAAAATATGATTCAATACAGGAAGGAGGGGAGGAGAGCCAAGAAGAGATTCTTGAGCAAGATGAAAACAACGAGCTTTCTCTTGAAAAAGAGGAGATAATGGGGCAAGCCCCTGCTCAAGAATGCATAAATTTTTTCATAGAGCTCAGCACAGCAGAGCAGAATATACTAGAGCTCCAAAAGGACTCAGCTCCAGTATGCAATAAGTCCTCCAGTTTAGAGAACGAAGGAGATTCTCTCTCTCAAAAGAGTCTTCTTCTTGATCCAGTGAAAGGAGATAAAATCCTGGTTGAAGCCTGCTTGCCAAACACTTTTGACCAGGTATCATTTTATGATCCTTATGCTCATTTTTTGCAGACATTTGAAGAAGGATCAAGGGCCTTTTCTAGCAGTATGTTGCCAGCAGAGAGAAAAATTTTCAAAGCTGCTATTGTGGAACAAAAAAAAGAGACCCCACTGCCTTTCAAAATACAAAAAGGAGATGATCAGGCTTTCGAGAGCCATACTGAAGATGCAGTGGAAAGTGCAAAAATCAAAGCTGCCCAGGATGAAGACAACAGTGAGCAAAGTCGGTTCCAGATAAAAGAAAGGCTGGGCATAGGAATTGACAGCATCAGAAGACTAATGACGAAGGTGCCTCAGAAACAGCAGATACCAACAAGAAAGCAAAGAAAGTTAGGTAATGGAAAAACAAGAACAGAATGTGAAAGCATAACTGGAAGAAAATTGCAGAATAAAATTTGGAAACCTGGAGGGGTACAACTGAAGAATAATGTAACCAATGGATGCCAGCAAAGCAGAGTATGGGACCCAGGAGGCCAAGACAGCTTGGTGTATTATATTGTACATTAGTTTTCTTTTTGTTCCATCATTCTTTGAATAATGTAGGTGTGCTAATGAGTTTTGAAGAAAAGCAAGGGAATTGTAGGATAAAATTCACATACAGGAGGATTGGAAAGCGGGATGAAATGCTCAATGGTCTGCGTGTTCTCGACATGTCCGAGGACGAACATGCCGTCCCCAGATGGAGCCGATGTTGTACATATTTCCCCCTGCCCATGAATTTTGGCCTATTGCCCTATTCAAGTCCATTTTAAACCTTCACCGTGGCCTAAAGCCCCGAGTCTCCCACTTAACAGCGCCACCCCCGTTCAAAAAATACACTTGGCCAAAGTTTAAAACACATAATTTAAATATCGGGCCGAGCCCCTAAGAGTTTAGCCCCTCCTGCTTTGACTCCCATATGACCCGAGCCCAAAAACCACAGGCCATAGGGAAAGGAGCTCAGTCATAAAGTTTTCGGGGGCGGTATTAACCGTCTGATCAAGAAAAATCAACGGAGCGGTGACCGTTTCATATGGAGGGCCCCGCGCGCGGGAAACCAGCGGTATTACCCCTGCACCACCTTCATCGAAGCGGCGGTATTAACTGCAGGGGCAGCGATCCCATACAGAAAGCGCCGCGTGTCGTTGGTACGGGCTATGAAACCGCTCTCCCCGTGCGTTAAAGGCTGTACCAGGGCCGGGCAGCGGAACTCGTCTGAACCATCCGATCTGCCTATCTTCATTTGACGGCGGATATGTGCCGGAGCTACTCGCTTGTTAACAACTGTTCGTCGTGGTCTATGGCCCACCGCCGTGCTGCTCTTAACATCATCCGACCGTTGATCTGTATCTGTGATCCAACGGCCCAGAGTTTAGTTCCCCACCTGTTAACTCCGCTGCCATGTCATCATTCCACTTGTTCCCCCGTACTCCCACGTGTTAGCTCCTGTGCACCCCAAAATGTTTCCCCCGTCATATATATATATATATGTGTGCGTGCGTTTTCGTTATATCCCCCATTTTATTTATTCCCCACGACCAAACTGTTTTTACGCGCTGCGCCTGTTTACTCCATAACTCCATCGCTTTTCTTCCGCCACCCTGTGTGTTCCTGTCCCTTGTTCGTATCCACGACGTCGTCTTCATCTCCACCTCCATCATCCCCGCCTCCAGCTGTGTCGGTTTTTCTAATATTTTGTGGGTTTTGCAGGTTTCAACACAACAAGAGGGCGTTTTAATTCGCTGCCGCTGTTACAAAAGTTTAAAGCCCATAAAAGGACGCATTTTGCTGGCAAAGTTTAATGAAGAGGCTGAGGGCAGGTGCATGAAATGACCACCATTAAAGAAGACAAAGGAATGCATTCACAGAACCCTCCAGAGAAATTCGCCCTACAATAAAGATCCAGGATTCGAATCCAAAATCGAGGGCCGAGAGTACAGTACAGGAACGCAGATTATCTCAAGTCTCTTACGGCAGCAGATTTTCCCTCGACTACAGGCAGCACATTGTATATATTTTATTATTTGTGTCATGTATATAAGGAGATTTTCATCTCCCAGCATTTATTTCTTTAGACAGATTGTTAAGTACATTCATTTATAGTCAGTCATTCATAGAGAGGGCGCGAATGTTTTCCGCCATTTTATTTCAAACTGAGTCATTAAATGTGCTTCATCTACCTCCTCCTCTAAGGCACTGGTCTATGGAAACTCTAGGCTGTCTCTAGGGGGGGGCGACAAAATCATCCACAACACCTGTCAAGGATGGTCTGTATCTCAGGATGAACTATCTGCCCAGTAGTCCCTGCCTCTGATGCACACAACTCTACTACCCACTCTATGTCACCCTTTCGGAAGTCTGCCTCCATCGAGTGAGCTGAAACAGTCTGAGGTGGGTAAGTGTGCATCCCCCGTATCTGCTCATGCTTCCCGGTATTCTTATCATCCCACTCCATCTCTAAGGCCTCCTAATCTGTGGTGACCTTTCCTAGAGTAATCAACCACTGTACACCCAATACCACATTGGTATCCGGTATGTTAACCACGAAAAAGTGGTCAGTCACTGTGTAGGTACCCATCGTCATAGCCAGCTCTGGAACATATCTGGCACACTGCATCATCTGATCTCCTGGGACCAACACTGAAAATCCATTGAATCTCTCTGTCGGTATGCCTCTCCGCTCAACCATCTGTGCATCGATGAAGTTGTGGGTTGCCCCACTGTCTACCAGTACTGAAAATCGCTGCCCACGTACTGTCCCTCGGACACGCAGCGTCAAATACTTGGGTACTCCCCGCAATGCTGCAAGGGTCCCCCTTGTGGGTGCAAAGGCTGCACCTCCTGCTCTTGGTGGTGGAGGTGGAAAATGGTCCTGCGCTGCATGGCTACCTCATGCCTCCCCGTCATCATACTCATCCTCTTCTCCGCTGCTCTCGGAGAAGACCTCAATAAAGTGTGCTTTGCCCGCAGCACATCTGTGTCCTGGTGCCCACGACTCCTGACACGTAAAACACAACCTCTTCTTCTTCAACTCCATCTTGGCATCATCATCCAACTGTTCTCTACCCAAATTCCCCTTTGGAGGTGGAATCCTAACGTCCTTCCCCTTAGGCTGGAAGGCCTGTCTTTGTGTGTAAGGCGTCCTAGTCCCAGGCAAGGCATCCTGTAAATCCCGGGTCCTGCCAACTGCGTCATGTAGTGTGGTTGGTCTAGTGGATATGACCAAACCCCGAAGTGGCTCTGCTAACCCCTCAATGAACATGTAGATCATCCGTGCCACAGATAGATCTGGCACCATCACTGAAAGTCTCAGGAAATCTGAGATGTAAGTATTCGGGCTCCCGGTCTACTTGAGCCTCGTCAGCTCAACTAAATTCTCCTCCGTATCTCGTTTATCAAACCTCTCTATCAATCTCCGGGTGAACTCGGCATATGTAGTCACCGTCGAATGTCCGAGTGTAACCATCCCATGGAACCACCAATCCTGGGCCTCTCCATCCAGATGCAATGCTGCCACCTTGATGGCCTCTATCTCTACCATCTGGTTGAGCTGGAAGTATATGTCCAGCTTCTCCACCCAAGCCTTTGCCGAACTGTTTGATGAACCATCAAACGTGGGCAAGTGGAACCTGCTCACTGTACGCTGGGTGTCTCCCTCATGATAATGCCGGTGCCCTCTGTGATGGTCACGGGGTCTGTTGTCCCACTGGAGCTGAAAAAAATCTCTGAATGGGAGGGAATCCCTGAACTCCTGCCCATATGCCTGATACTCAGCAAAATAATCACCCATGTGGCCATGCTCTGGCTCCTGCTGTTCTCCTACCCCAGTGTTTGCACCCAGAAAAGTGGGCATAGTGGAACGTGTGGGGGCATGTGATGCCATGTGCTGAGTGGCATCGTGCTCCTGCAAATGGTGGGACGTGCCCGATCCCTCACCAATCTGGAAACCCCTCAGGGTTTCACGCTGTCTAGCCTCCACAACAGTGAATCTATTTCCCATCACCTCAATCTGCCTCGACAGATCTTGGACTGACTTGAGGAGTGCTTCCCCAAACTTCTTTGCATCACTATCATCAGCCATCGTTCCTTCCTGCTCTGTGTCCCCTACTGGATCCTCTTCTGCGTCCACTACTGGAACGCAGTCACCCTCCCCATAGGTGATTTGCAACCTACGTTCTTCGTCACGGTACTTCCTACCCCTGTAGCAAATGTACGGCTTATCTCCTGGTGTTATAGACAACTTGCTCCACAGGTTGAGCCAGGTCTATGAGCTCTGATACCACTATAATATCTCCTTTCAGGGATATATCTCAAACACAATCAACTCTAAACCAGAGATGGACTGGAGGGGCGTTTACCAGATATTTCACTTCTGAACAGAGGGTGATATCTGGCGGCTACCTGGCCCTCACCAGACTCTGTCTATAGAGTATGGGAAAAACACAACAGATGGGATAGCCACTGGAATGTCTCAAAGGGAAAATAGGCAATGATACAGAGCATATAACAGTACATGAAATGCTAGAAACAATATCTAAAACAGATACACATGAAATATAGAGAATACTAAGCCATTTTATTATACTGAGAAATGGAAATGAGTACAAGAGGTGATCAGAGTGATGGCACCTCGATTTGCACCAGGCAAGTGTAGGAATACTCTCAGAATATCAAAGGAATGGCTGCTCTATGCTCTGCGTCCAAGCTGCTGGAAAACTGCCGTGCTACTGTTGCTGCTGGAACAAAATGAGTAGTTGGGGCTACTCCCCTACTCAGAATGAGCTGAAACTCTGGAATCCGCCTCTACTCACAATACCCAGAAAATCCTAGAGAGCATTTTTGGAATGGATGACCTCCAGAAATACCTCCCTTGAGGATCTACGCTATCCTCCCAAGGGCCACGCTGAGACTGAATGGAATCCTCCAAAACATGACCTCCTGCTCAACCAAAAGTCTCCAATAGGCAAGGGCTGGTCCCTTGCTCAATCTCCTGACCAAATCCTCTGAAAGAATGCCACACCGGAGCTCCCTCAATATGGACTGCGTCCTCCCTCTTAAGACTGCACAGTGTATAGATGCAATGCTCCTCCACAAACACCACAACTCAATCCTCCTGCAAAATACTGATAGGAATGCCTCACCCGAGCAAGCACTCGAAGTCTCCCGGGGCTGAGGGTGAGATCTCCGAACGGAGACACTCAATGCACTAAACAGTGTTGTAGACAAGCTAAACATCTAGCGTGCTCAAAGTCAAAGTGACTAGCTGAATATGCATAAACTCGAATGAGGAAATGAGGGGGCTGTCCTCCTTTTTATAATGATGGGCCTCTCTCAGCCCTAGGCCCCACCATCTCCTACGTAGCCTCCATATGGCCCACGTTGCCAACTCAACTGCGCTGTTTAGGCCCACGTGGTCTAAGTGGGTCCCCCTCTACGTGGTCTCTTGGCCCCCCTTGGCCCACTTAAGTTACAACGTTGAGTCTACTAGGGAGTGTACTTTATTTTAAAGTGAGTTATATCCCCCTCTTACTCACTTTATTTATATTTTAACTATAGAAGGAAAAATTGATCAAAATTAATATTTCCAAGTAGCTATCTCTAATTGGGAATATTACAATTAAAAACAACTAGCAATTTTTTGTTTTAAGTGTCATACATCAACTAGCTAGGTTGTAGGGCCTTGGATTAGGTGAGTGGAGAGTTAAATCTCTAAGTCCGCTCAGATTTTGAAACATAGAAGTTTATTAATGAGAGAAATCCAACACCGTTAGGTGGACCGACAAAGCTCTCTTCCAGATAGTCAAGCATGAGTGTAGGTAAAGAAGATAGATACCCCCTCTCTGATTTGCTGAATCTTGACCTAAGACCGTTCCGCCCGACTGCTGATACGGATTGGTGTTCTTAGTTGCCCATCCTAGGTATCACACAAGTGACTGCGGGGGGGAATACCCATGGTACCTGAGGCATGCCTTGTATCACTTCCAGAAGTACTTCTGGAGGGTGCCCTTGCGAAGCTTGGGTACTTGCACCGGCAAAGGCTGTTGTTAGGAGGTCATCGTAATTGCCTCTGTTACCTTCGCTAGTGGATCTAGGTCGTAATTACCCCAGACTGCTTTCGGGAGGTCCTATTTTTCGCTTTCCTGCATTTTTGTGTCCAGTCCTAATCACCCGGAGTGGAAATAATTGAAGGTCGTTTGCTTGGCTGTATCTTAGGGACTTTGTAGTGAGTGCTCTTTTCTCCTAGCTTTCTTAGCTTTATACTTTTTTGAGTCTAATCAATATTTTAAAGTGGTTGACCAATCAGTTCGTCGATCGAGACGGCTTCGTGGGTTGTCTCCTGCGAGTGCCGAGCCTTCTTCAAGAAGGCGTAGGAGCAATTCAGAAGGTGGTTATCAACCGGTGTTATCTGACGCAGCGGAGAGAGATCCTCTGTTAGGGCTTGAAGATTCTATAGCTGGTCTTGGTGTTGGTGTCAGTACTGAGAGGAGTACTCCACGAGAGTTTTATTTCCAGAAGTAGAAGTAGAGGAAGCACCTCAATCTCCTGAATCGCTTCCGTCTCCTCTTTCTTCTAATTCTCCATTTATCATCGAGTACATCGGACCTGAGTCTGAGAGACCTGAGAGTCCTTATCCATCACATTCTCACCTTTCGATGGCGACGACTGGGAACACAGCTTCGGCTGTGAGTGCTGTAGGTATTCAAAATTCTCTTAAAGTTGAGGGAGGAGGCACTATTGCTATATCTTCAATTGCTTCTAGTGCTGCTGTGTTTGGTTCCGGTTATACCCAAGCACAGGCTTCTCAATCTGGTCCCTTTTGTCTTGGAATTTCAATTAATGGAATTCCTCCGTTTTCCTTTTCTACTACGCTGCAACTGCATCTGCACCCATCTCCTCTATGGCTAGCAGATCGACTTCTTTTCAAGGGTTCCCCTTGGGAAGTGGACATATTCCTCACTCGAATCCTTCCTTAGGATATTTCCTTTTACTTCCCAGACTCAGAATTTTAATCCATGGTATGGAGGTCAAAGTTCTACTACATTCACAGGGTCGAACCCTATCTTTACGGCAGTAGGGGTAGGGAATCAGTTTCTCGCTGGTCACCAAGGGAATGTTCCTGTCTCTTCATCTAGTTCTTATCAGGCTTTTTCTCCCTTTCCAAATGCTTGGAACCCTTATCAGGGGGTTTCTTCTTCATTCACTACTTCAGTGGGGGGAATTGGTCTGGTTTATAGTAACTCTATGTTGGGAGGGGGTCCTTCTCCGAATGCTGGGTCACAAGGGTTTTCCTATGGCCCAAATTTTTCTACGAACTCCTTTTGGCAACCTGGTGCCTCATCAAATCCAGGGTATTCTTTTCAGAATGTGGGAAATTCGTCCTATCAAGGATGGAATTCTTAGGCTCCTCCTCGTTTACCATTTCTGGAAACATTAAACTTGCCAGATTTGTCGAAATTGAATAATGATCCAATCCGCTATAGTCCAGGGTGGCCTCCGGTCCCTACCAAACTACCTTCAGACATTCCAAAATTTGAAGGAAAGAATGGAGAGGATCCGGCGGATCACATCACCACTTTTCATCTTTGGTGTTCATCAAACTCCCTGATCGATGATTCGATTAGGTTGAGATTATTTCAGCACACCTTTACGAGAAATGCAGCTAAGTGGTATATTGAGTTACATGGGGGAAATTTTTCCACTTTTGGAGATCTGGCTACCATGTTTCTAAATCACTTTCAGTTCCCTGTTCGTTATGATGCCGGGACTGAACTCTTGGCTAATTTTAAGTAGGACAAGGCAACCCACATTTCTGATCATATTCAGGAATGGCAGAGAAGGAAGCGGCTCATTAAGACCTCCATTCCGAACGAATTCCTTCTAGAATGGTTTTTGAAATCATTGCAGCCAGATATTTCGAAGGATGTATCCCTGTCAGGGGTATTTTCCGAGGAACAGGCTATTTCTAGGGCCCAACAATTAGAACTGATTTATTCTCAGTCTGGAGTCCTCAATAAAATCTTGCCTGATGCTCCTCACTCCAAATTAGATTTGTCCAAAACTAAACCTGGTCCTCATGGTGATGGACTTATTGGGTCAATCGATAGCGGTGCAACTAACTTGCTCAACCAATCGCAACTGTTGTCCATACAATCTGCTTCTTCCGGCCAGGCTGTACCTTCAGTGCCCACCTCTTCCCAAGCTTTGTCAATAAGTGCTGTCCACATTTCAAACCCCAAAGGAAATAAAAAATCCGAGGGGAAGAACAAAGGACGAAATAATAATAGGAAGAAGGGCAAAGATGGGAAGGGCGATGCAAATAAATCCAACGAGCATGTTGGTGAAGGACAAAAGGATAAAAAGAAAGTGAAATTTCCATGCAAGTTATGTACTGAAGATCATATTACTCACCTTTGTCCTAAAATTCAGGATGCGTAGCGCTTGTTAGCTCAACAGGGATCTTCTAGTTCCCAGGCTGTGTTAACAAACCATTTTCCCCAAGGGCAACAATTAGTTGTTGGCGCGACTCAAAATGCCGGGTCTTCCTCTAGAGGCACCCAAGAAGGAGAACCTCCATCAAACATATACATGATGAGTGCTCATGTAGATATCGCTACGAGATCTCATGATTATGGTACAGTCGAGTCTTCAAAAGTTAAGGGTACTTCTAATACTACTGAACCACTTCATATTCCGAAGCTAACTGTTGAGCCCATACCTCAGATGCCAAAAGCATCTACAAAGCGAATGACAATTAATCCAAATGCCAAGGCTGCTCAGAACTACTCTGTTGTAGAAGATCTGGCCCAGAGTCCTTGTGCTATGTCTGCTCTTGAGGTGCTCCAGTCTTGTCCAGCTCAGCGAAGTGCTCTTCTTACTGCTATTGGGGCTATTGATTCGAAAAACTCTCTTATGATTACATTTGATGTGACTAATTTTAAAAAGAGACTCCCACATCATATGGATTTCCATATTAGATCATCGTATCGAAGATTTACTATATTTCAAACGGTCGTTGATGAGCGTACTTCCACGTGTGTGATGTCTCTCGCATGCTGGAAAGGAATCAGATCTCCTGCAGCTGTTCCATTAGCCACTCTTCTGACTGCGTTTGATGGTCATTCTCACAGGCCACATGGTATTGTCCTGGCTTTGCCCATCTGTGTTGGGGGAAAAACTGTAAATTTCGAGGTTGAGATAGTTGATGCAAGCTTGGACTACAACCTTCTGTTGGGACGAAACTGGATTTATGAGATGGATGCTATTGCGTCCTCCTTGTTTTGTATTGTTTGTTTCCCTCACGAAGGGAGGATTGTCACAGTTGATCAACTGGATTATTCTCCTGTAGAATAGAATGCATCTATTGACTCAACTATCCCTTTGGTGGATAATGTCAAGCCGCCTATTGAGAATCTCGGGGTTGGAATGTATTCTTCTCTGATGGGTACTTTTGATATTCCACCTCCTTCCGTTCATATAAATGCAATTTCATCCTCCAGGGCTCCTATTCGAAGAGAGTTCTTCCGAACTCATTATTTTTCAGATCCTTGGACCTTGCCTTCCCCTACTTCCACATTAGCGGAAAGTCAAGTGGGTGGAATGACATTTCCGATGTCTGTAGCAGAGATTTCTTATAAATCCATTGTTGACTCTGCAGAATCCATTCCCGTTTATCTTTCACCAGAGGAATTGGATGGCAATGTGGCTCCGGCTTGGACACTTCTTCTTCCACCCAGGATTGCCTAGATACCACTCTTCCATCTGAAGAGGCTATCCTAGAAGCTATGACTGGTGTGGATAGACCGTGGGATGATTTGCATCATCGGTCTTACTTTCTACCATACTTGAATGAAGTTGAGTCAAGTTTTCCGAGCCCTCAGTCTTCTAGTTCTGTTCACCCAGTCCTGAACCCTTTAGCACCAACACAGGTATTTGCTAAAGGGAACATGGCAGTGATTTCTCCAACTATCTCGGTGAACATCTCCAGGAATCCCAACGTTATCGAGAATGTTTTCGTTGGAGCTGAATGTTCCCCTGAAGAGATTCAAATTTACACCGATCTCTTTAAAGAGTTTAGGGATGTGTTTGCTTGGTATTATGAGGAAATGCCTGGTATAGATCCATCTATTTTCCATCATGAGATCAAAATCTATGAAAATGCTAAGCTTGTGAGGCAAAAGCTTCATCCGGTCAACCCTAGGAAGGCTGCAGCTATCAAAGCTGAGGTAGAGAAGCTGCTCAAGGCGAGATTCATTTTCCATGTTCCTTTGACTGAGTGGGTTTCAAATCCAGTCCCAGTGGACAAAAATCAAGGAACAATTCGCGTTTGCATTGATTTCAAAGATCTTAATAAAGCATGTCCGAAAGATAATTACCCCACACCATTCATAGACCAGATCATCGATGAGTGTGCGGGCAATGCAATTTTCTCCTTCATGGAATATAATCAAATTACTATCCGTCCTGAAGATCAACATAAGACTGCCTTTATTTGTCCCTGGGGTACCTTTGCTTACAAAAAAATGCCTTTTGGCCTTAAAAATGCTGGAGCCACGTTTCAGCAGGCCATGTAATATGCCTTCCATGACATCAAACATATTATCGAGGCATACTTGGATGATCTAGCTGCTCGTTCTCGCAAGAGAATTGATCATCCTTCTCACCTCCATCAAGTGTTTGAAAGATGTCGTTTTTACAAAATCCGGTTGAATCTGAACACGTGCATTTTCGCGGTCACATCCGGTCAGTTGTTGGGATTTATTGTGTCTACGTAAGGGATTCGGGTAGATCCCTTCAAGGTTGAGGCAATGCTTCGGTTGCCTCCCCCATCATCCATTTGTCAACTTCAAAGTTTACAAGGAAAATCTAATTTTCTACGGATATTTATCGTAAATTATGCCGAAATTACAAAAGGATTCATGAGATTATTAAAGAAAGGAGTCCCATTTTTGTGGGATGACTTTTCTCAACGCTCATTCGATGCTTTGAAAAAAGCATTGCCCTCTACTCCTATCCTGAGTTCACCTGATTATAATAGGGATTTCCTCTTGTATCTCGCAGCAGCGGAATCTACTATCGGTATGGTTCTGGTTCAGGAGGATGATGCTCTTGCTGAGCATGTTATATACTACCTTATTCGAGGTTTGGTAGGACCCGAACTCTGGTATTCTCCGATAGAAAAATTGGCTTTAGTAGTTGTCCATGCTGTGCAACGGCTCAGACATTATATTCTTCTTCGAAAAACTTATGTTTTGGCAGCAGTCAATCCATTTCAGTTTGTTCTCAGCAGGCGAGTGATTGGGGGCAAATACAATCGGTGGATTGTGATATTGCAGGAATTTGATCTTGAGTTTATGTCTGCCAAATCCAAGAAATCATTAGTTTTCGCAGAATTAATTTCTAATTTGCCCTGTGGAGAGGATATAATTTATGACGAATCCTTTCCGGATGAGAATCTTTTTCTCATCTCTTCACAGGATCCTTGGTATGGGGATCTCATTGTATATCTTCAGATTGCAAAGTTTCCTTCAACTTTTTCGAAAGATGAGCGCCGTAAGTTACGTCACCTGGCTAAAAATTACTTGATCATCGATGATACTTTATACCCTCGGGGGGTTGATTCGATCCTAAGACGTTGCTTAACTCTCGAAGAACCTGAAGTTGAGCTGAATGATTGCCACAATGGAGCTTGTGGTGGTCATTTATCCGGGCTTGCTACAACCCAAAAGATCTTGTGTGCTGGATACTTTTGGCCTTCGATTTTCAAATATTGTGTTGAGTCGGTCAAACGGTGTCATCCATGTCAAGTGTATGCTCGAAAGATGCGCGCTCATCCAGCTCCGCTCTTCCCAGTTGTCACTGTCGATTTGTTCACAAAGTGGGGTATTGATTGTACTACTTGTAACCCGCCTTCGGCTAAATGTCACAAGTACATTATTGTAGCAGTAGAATACTTCACAAAGTGGGTCGAGGCTATGCTTACTTTTGGGAATGACGGCGACACAACAACTCTTTTTCTCTTCAATCAAGTTATTGCTCGTTTTGGTATTCCTAAAGAGATTTTCACTGATCATGGCAGTCATTTTTCAGAATAGCATGATGGTTGAGTTAGCTCTCAAATTGGGTTTCCGACAAGAGCATTCATCTCCTTATTATCCTCAAGCCAATGGGCAAGTGGAAGCCTTGAACAAATCCTTGAAGACCATTCTTCAACGGACAATTGATAAAGCTAGATCTAACTGGCACATTATGCTGTATCCTGCGCTTTGGGCATACCGGATGTCAGTAAATACTGCAACTGGTTTTACTCCATTTCAACTAGCTTACGGGTTGGAATCAATATTTCCCATTGAGTGTGAGATTCCTTCTCTTAAGTTGGCTGTATAACTTCTTCCTGACACTTCGAGTCTTGAAGAACGCCTCATTCATCTGGAACATCTTGATGAGCAGCGTCGAGATGCCGCCACGATGAACGAAACACATAAGAAACGGGTCCAAGTTCAGTACGATAAGGCGGTCAAACCTCGGGTTTTCTCCGAAGGCGACCTTGTTCTGGTTTATGCCCAAGAAAAGGATGCCCTGGGGGCAGGTAAATTCAAGTCTATGTGGTATGGCCCCTTCATCGTTAAAAAGGTCCTTAAAAAAGAAGCTTATACCTTGGTTGATGTCAAACCAAATTCTACCAAATATTAGGCTTGCCTGCTGGCCTAAACAGTCTACCCAGTATCACTGTTTTAGATTTATTAGGCTTGTTGTGGATGATTTTGTCACCCTCCTAGAGACAGTCTAGAGTTGCCATAGACCAGTGCCTAGGACATCTTAATATAGCAAGGAGTCCTTTATAGTTTGGGTTGTCAGTCCAAGGGACTCACTTACTATCTCTTGTTTTAAACAAGGAAATTGAAATAGATTGAATTGGTCCCAATTCTCTTTCAGTGGCTGATACACGGATAGGAATAAAGTAAAGACATCAGGTAAAACTTCAGCATGATAGTATCAGACAGCTAAGAGACCGCTTTACTGTAAAGAGGGCCGATTCAAGTAATATATTACAGAAATTAGATATCAAGGAGTGCGGGCAGGAAGGAAACATGAGAAGATATTATTGACAAAAGGGCGCATCAATTTACGAATCCTTAAGCCATTAATATAGCAGAAATTATGAAAGGAGTGAACATGGAACAGCATACCACTTCTAGGCCTATTTAAAGCGCTTGACCAATTCCAGAAAGGGCACCATTTAAGATGAATCCTTACTGCAAATTAGTGAGCCACTCGCATTCTAGAACATGATACAAGAAGAAAGTTTGCATGAAAAAGGATGATATATTAACACATGAGAGAAATTACATACTGCAATATACCAAAGACCAGAATCCTCAATAAAATCATAACCCCTCCTCACTGAGACCCAACGGGCTCTGAATCCTCATACAGAAATGCCACAAGATGTATACAATAGTCTTCTCACTGCACAGCTTGCTTACAGAAATCTGGAACCTTCACAATGTCTTGATTTTCAGTATTTATAGAGAAGACCGAAACTTCTGGAGGGAGAGGTAGGTATCCACACTTATTGATCTAATTTGAATAAGAAAGGCGGGGAGCATTCGCGCCTCCTTCATGAATGACTAGCTATAAATGAATATACCTAACATTCTGTCTAAAGAAATAAATGCTGGAGATAAAAATCTCCTCATGTACAGGGCAAAAAACAATAAAATATACACATCGGGATGCTTCCGGTTGAAGGCAAATCTGCTAACATGAGAGCTCTGAGAAAATCTTCCTTTCAGTACTGTACGCTTAGCTTTTGATTCTGAACTGGAGCCCCGAGCCTTAAATGCGAGATGAACTTTTCTAGAGGGTCATAACACAAATATCAATCTATATGGTCGCTTCTTGGACCTACCCTCCGCTTCTTCATTAAACTTCATCCACAGAAAACGTCCTTTATGGGCCCTCGACATTTGTAACAGCGGCAGTTTAAAATATCTTCCTGCAATTCCGTAACCTGCAAAACCCTCAAAATTATTAGAGAAATGGACACATGCGAAGGCGTGAATGATGGAGGTGGAAAATGGGGAAGATGAGAAGGATGCGAACGGAGGAAGAAGACACTCAGGGTAGTGGAATGGAGACGATGGAGATTTTCGTGAATGAGTGAAATGTGACACAGTATGGTCGTGGAAGAATAATAGCGGTGGATTATGAGTTAAACATATAGAAACACACGCATATCTATATATATCGGCACGAGGACATAATATGGATGTACGGGGGAGAGACACATAGGTACATGGGAGACTAGCGGGGGAGACGACGTGGCGGGTAGGTTGATGGGTGGAGGCATGAAACAGTGACACGGTGGCGGACTGTGGGACGTGGCGGGAGATAGCAATGGACGGACATTTTAATTACATCTCCGCCGTCGGATGGAGATCTAGAGATCCGACGGTCTGCGTGGACCCCGCTGATCGGCCATCGTTGGAAGTTTAACGCACGGGGGACGGGCGGTTTCCTGCCCGTACCAAGGACACGTGGCATTGCTCGTGTGGGATCGCTGGCCCCGCGGTAAATACCGCCAGTCGACAAGAGTGGTGCGGGGGAGAACCGCCGGTTTTGCTGTGCGCCAGGGCCAGAGGTAGGGCCCTCACTCCTGACGATATCTGCGCCGTTGATTGAACTTTGATCGAATGGCTGTGATGGCGCCCGGGACTTAAATGATAAGCCCCCTTTTCTCCCAGCCCGTGGTCCTGTAGCTCGGGTCACATGAAAATCAAGGCGGGAGGGGCCAAGGTTTAAGGGGCTTCGGCCCGATATATGAAATATACATTTTAAAACGTTCTAAAGCAGATTTTCGGGCGGAGATGATAGAATTAAACGGGGCCCAGGGGTTTTTGCTCTCAAAAACACTAGAAATGGATTTTAGAGAAGGTGGTGGCCGAATTTTAAATGGGAAAGGGGATATGTACAACACTGGCTCCATCTGGGGACGGCAGGCTCGTCCTCGGGCATGTCGAGAACACGCAGATCATTCAAAATTTTCATTTCGCTATTCAATTTCTGCTGCGCTTTCTCTTCAGGTAATTATCAGCATCCCCCTTTTTCCCTTATAGAAATTAGAAACCAAAAACAGCTTATATACAATATATACAGTGGGGCGTTTCCAACCTAGGTCAGAATTGAAAATACGGCTTGAGGAATTGGCCATTCACGGGGGCATCCAACAAATCACCCCGTAGGTTCTCCAACATAAAAGTATTATTTCCCCCTTGGCTCACGATTCTGAAAGGACCGAACCATAATGGATCAAACTTAGCGTGCTTGCCCTTTTCTGCTCTGCGAACATCCCATCTAAGAACCAGGTCTCCAACTTGAAAATTCCTATCCTTTGCGTGCTGATCAAAGACCTTCTTCATTTTTTCCTGGTATTCTATTAGTCTCTGGTCTACTTGGTTCCTCGTCTCATCCAATTCTACCAACTGATGAATTCTTCTAATCATCTCATCCGGTTCTTCTTGGTTTTCCTGTATAAAACGTGCCACTGGCAATGCCAGTTGCACAGGAAATACTGCAGCCCGCCCATACACCAGCTCATATGGAGACTTGCTTGTTGCTCTTTTGCTGGTTATCCTGTTTGCCCACAGAGCAAACTTCAATTGAGAGTCCCAGTTCTTCTGATTTTCAGCTATTGTTTTCTTGAGGGCCCTCACCAGGGTTTTATTGGATGATTCTGCTAAACCGTTCCCCTGGGGGTAATACGCTGTGGAATGAGTTAATACAATATTATATCTTTGGCAGAAATTTACAAATCTGGCAGACTTAAAAGCTTGAGCATTATCAGTTACAATTCTTGTAGGACAGCCAAACCTAGATATGATATTGTCTTCTAAAAAATTCATGATCACAGCATCCGTAGCCCTTCTTGTAGGTATGGCTTCCACCCATTTCGTAAAATAGTCTGTAGCTGTGAGTATCCATTTATGTTGGCCGCTTGATGGGGGGTGTATTTCTCCTATGAAGTCTAATCCCCATTTCTGGAAGGGTTCATTTACATGCACGGGAATCAAGGGCAAAGATGCTAACTTCTGTCTTTCTGCAAACCTTTGACATTTGTCACATGTTCTGACCCAGGTGAAGGTATCTGAATATAATTTTGGCCAGTAGAAACCAGCCTTCAAGATTTTATTGGTAGTAGCCCTCCAGCTGTAGTGTCCTCCACATATTCCTTCATGGAATTCTGTCATTATACTCTGCACTTCATTTTCTGTGAGGCATAGCAGTAATATACCCAAAGGGTCTCTCCAATACAGTTGTCCATTGGCAATGACATACTTCTGAGATCTCATCCTTACAGCTCTGTATGCTGCCTTATCACATCCTGGAGGACAGCTAAGTGTCAACAGGTATTCAACTATTTGCTTATACCATGGACTAGTCAGATACTTCACATGTACCTTTTGTGTGGCCATTTCTAGTCCATGTTGCTCCTCTTCTTTTTCTGATTCTTCATTTGCCATTATGGATAAATTAATGCCTAGAGCCTGATGATTAGATTCAGATAACATCTTGGCAAGTCCCTGTCCTTTGATCAATTTAGTAGGCTTTATATCTAGATCATATTCCTGGATTTTTGCAATCCATCTTCCCCTTCTGCCTTCACTGTCCCCCTGAACTAGAATGTCTTTTACAACTGCTGTGGGAACATAAGCAGTAATATGGGATTGCAAAATATAAACTCTAAAGCTTTAAGGGATTTTACCAGGGCATATGCCTGCTTCTCCAGTATATTGTATTTTAGTTCAGCATCATACAATACCTGACTGAAGAAAGCTATGGGTTGTTCATATCCTTCTTCATTCTTCTGCAATAACACTCCAGCAATTGTATGAGGCGAAGCAAATGAAAATACTATAAATGGCTTGCTATAATCCGGTCCTGCTAGCACGGGAGCTTCGGCAAATGCTTGTTTAATTCTTGTAAATGCATCCCTAGACTCCTGGGACCACTTAACTTCACTGTCCTTTTTCAACATATTAGTAATGTGCCTAACTATCTCTGCATAGTTAGGAATGAATCTCCTTAAAAAGTTTATTCGACCCAAGAACACCTGTACTTCTTTCTTATTTCTTGGCAGAGAAATGCTATTTATTACTTCGACTCTCTTAGGATCAATTTTTACACCATCCTTAGTCACAATATGTCCTAAGAGTTTCCCTTCGTCTAAAGCAAATAGAGATTTTTGAGGATTAAGAGAAAGGTCGTACCTTCTGCATTTTTCAAAAGTTCTTCTTAAATGCCCAATATGCTCGTCATCATTCTTTGAGAACACCGTGATATCATCGAGATATACTACTAGGAACTTGTCCTGTTCTCCCACAAAGGCTATATCCATTGCCCTTTGAAAAGTAGCACCTGCATTAATCAGTCCAAACGGCATCCTTGCATACATAAAGGTTCCCCATGGCGTGGTGAACGCAGTCTTCTTCTGATCTTCTGGGAAAACAGCTACCTGATTGTAGCCTGAAAATCCATCCATCATTGACATTCTGGATGCTCCCACCACCTTCTGCAGGATATAATCCATTTTAGGCAGTGGATAGTTGTCTTTGAGAGATGCTCTGTTCAAATTTCTGAAGTCTACACATATCCTGATTTCTCCATTCTTCTTTCGGACAGGAACAAGATTCGCTATCCATTCTGAGTACCTCAAGGGCACAATTATTTTGGCCTTCAACAATTTTCTAATTTCTTTCTCAATTGAGGGAAGAAGCAGAGGGTTAATTTGCCTGAGCTTCTGTTTGTATGGCTTTGCATCTTCCCTGAGTGGGATCTTGTGCTGTATGATATTTACATCAAAAGTTTTTAGGTCCTCATAGGACCAGGCAAAAACATCTTTATAAGACTGAAATAACTTCAAATACTTTTCTTTATATTCTTCTGAGATTCTTTTAGATAATTTAACAATCTTGGGATCAGTGGCAGTACCCAGATTTAAATCTCTCATTTGATCTTCTTCTACTGCTTTGTTTGGCTGCATGAGAACATCATTTTTATTGAATAATCTCTCTAGAGGCACTAGACCTCTAGGGATGACATTTCCTTTTAACTGCAGCACTCTATTTCCTGCTATATTCTCTTCCCATTTTCCTTCAGCAATATTTTCAGCTTCTTCCTCCTCATCATCATCAATTTCCATACCTGTGAATTCTCCCACTGTCTCCATGAATCTTTTCATCTGTTCGTCATCTTCAAAGACCTGCCAATGCTTTATATTGTCTGGGATAGATGGTCTGTAACGTACCTCCACTTCATATCTTAACAATGGGTTCTGAGGAGGCCGGAACGTACTGGCAGCCACAGCAAGAGAGTCTGCTATTCTGTTATGCTCCCGGGGCATGAAATGTATATTAAATGCTAAGAAGAAATTTTCTATCATGTCCCATACTTCGTTTCTATATGCTCTGAGCCGAGGATGCTTAGTTTGGCATTCATTCTTAATCTGTCTCACTACTAGCTCAGAGTCTCCAAACACTTTCAGACATTGAATGCCCATGTTTCTAGCTGTCTGTAGGCCCAATAACAAAGCTTCGTACTCAGCTACGTTGTTTGTGGCTTCATACTCTAATTTGAAAGACAGCGGCACCCACCTTCCTGTGGGGGAGATTAACAATACCCCAGCCCCATTACCTTCTCTGGAATTTGCTCCATCGAAATGCAAAGTCCATACTTCTGATTTCTGGCCTTTCTTGGATTGCTCGGCTTGGAATTGATCAGAGGGGGACTCATGTGCATAGTCTTGACTCTCTTCCAACACAAAACATGAGAAGTCACCCTCTTTATTATAAACTGGAGAGTTGTCTGAACAATCAGCAGTGGTCACCATTTTAACAAATCTGGTCTCCCTATACAGCCTCCTCTCCTGACCACCAAAGACTGGGACAGTGGCATATGTTAAGTCGAGTTTAATCGATCCCCCAATCTTAGTACCCCAGGACCTTGACAACATCATGCCAAAGCGAGCTGGGATATCAGCGACCACAATATCCATGACCACACTTTTTGCTGGGATTTGAGCTAGATTGACCACTAAATCTTTAATCATTCCCAAGCATTTAACCCTTTTAGAATCAAATGAATATAGATCTTTATATGGTCTAGTAATTTGCAGCCCTAGTTGCTCCATGACAGACAGGGGCATAAGATTATGGGAGGCTCCAGAATCTAGCATACAATTGTGAAGCAGCAGGTCATGAATGACTAGGGACACATAAAAGGGAGGAGTTGAAGGGTCTATCTCCTCAACGTGTGGGCCAAAGACTACCATAGGTCTTTCTTCTTGAAGATTTAGACTATCAGGTGCAATTTGTGGTTCAGGAAGAGGCATGAAAGAGGTGACCTGAGACTGATATACAGTCTGTTTCAACAATTCAGTCAGAGGAACAGGAATCTTAATCTTTTCGAGCTCTTTTTGCAGATTAAAAGTAGATGTGGACTTTTCTATCATTACTTCTTTTGACTCCTTATTCTCAACTGAGGGCTTGACTTCTTGGGACACTGGCTCAGCATTAGAAGGACTGACTACTTTTGAAGAGGAAGGAATTTGATCATTTGACTGCAAGGGGGTATTTAGGAAATTCTTACCTTTTTCAACATTCTTTTTGGTTGCTGACTCCTTCTGAGCAGATGCTTCTTTCTGAGGTATTTCTTCCTCTTGCTCCTGAGTTCTGGTCCTCTTCCTTGAGGATCTGAGGTCATATCTGACGTTGAATTGGGCTTCCATGAAATCAGCAAACTGCTTGCAGTAATGGTCAATCTCAGCTTCTTCATCTTCCGCTTGCACCGGGCACTCCATATCATCATTATTTGAAAAGGCCAGATTCGAATCTTCTAACCCATAAGCTGTATTTCCAGTGGAGTCATCTGCTGGTCCTTCCAGGTACAAGGGGTGAGGTACCTGATCTTGCTGCTCCCTTGTCTCTCTTGGTAGTATTTGCAATGGAGGCTTTCTATACTGAGGATTATATCCTCTGTTTGGAGCATTGTAATAGTTTTTAGGAGCTGCATTTTTGGCTTCCAGTTCCATCTTCACCATCTTCTTTATCATCTTACTTATTTCATCCATTTTATCTGAATCCTTTTCTTGATTAGAGGTAGAAACCTCTTCTTTGCCTTTTCTTCTGGCATCTGGTTCAATTTTCCCTTTTAACTTTCCTGTGGAGGCAAAGTTCGCTTCTAGCTCCAGAGCATCTGCTTGTGCATCATCTAAATTGGCAGGCTTTCTTTCTCTTAAGGAGAATCCAAAGTCAAAATCAAAGGCTGCTATGAAAACTATCTTGGCAGCAGCTTCATTTGGCTTCATTTTTGGGGGCAAGCTTAGATATAACTTGTTGAATCTTTTGATGAATTCTGATACCCCTTCATTCTGTTTCTTCTTGATGGTATTTAGCTCAGTAAGGCACATTCCAAAATCATTCTTTTCTCCCCACTTCCTGAGGAAAACGTTTTCCATCTGATCCCAGGTTGTTACAGAACGATTACCCAATGTTTTAAACCATTTTCTAGCTTCACCTTCTAAAGACTGCACAAATAATCTCAAAACCACATCCAGGTGTTCAACATTCAAATTTTCTGCAAAAGAGCAGAAAGTCTCGAGATGTTTCTGAGCATCCACATCATTTTCACCATTGAACCTTGGCAGAATCTTCAGATAATCCTGTGGCATATCATTCAATACTTGGGGTAAGGCCAGAGGAGCATATTTGTTCAGGAGAAAAGCAGGAACATTGGCCATTGGAGGCGGTGGGGGTTGCACAACAATCTGAGAAACAAAAGAAGGGAGAGGGGTAGGGGGAAGTGGAGTGTGAATGACAATGGGAATATATTGAACTGAGGTCTGAGGTGTGGATGGGAATAGTTCTCGGTTGACGGGAGCTACTTCAGTGACCTCTTTAATTTCCTCAGCCTCGAAAACAGGATAAGGTTCTTCCCCAAATAAAGTATTTCCCCTACGTGGGGTTTCTAGATAAACTTCGAGATTTTCTGTTCTAACTTCTTGAGAAGAAGAGGGCGGATAATCTTCAACAGAACACTCAGGATTTTCAGCACGGGCTGACTTCCTCTCCTTCCAGACTCTTTTATGAATAATTTTCTCTGGGTCAGACACGTAGGGTGTTTTCAGTTGAGTTGTATCTGACCTCAAATGCGGCCTACGAGGAGCCAGGACTACCGATAAGGTTTATCAAATAAAGACCAGTGGAGTCGCCAAGGTGAGAAATCTGCAACTCTTCACCTCTCTGTGCTCACCTGATTAGAGAGTGAAATAAGATGTCGAAAACCCAGGGAAACTGATATTCTTGAATTCGTGTCCCCGGCAACGGCGCCAGAAAGATGTTGTGGATGATTTTGTCACCCTCCTAGAGACAACCTAGAGTTGCCATAGACCAGTGCCTAGGACATCTTAATATAGCAAGGAGTCCTTTATAGTTTGGGTTGTCAGTCCAAGGGACTCACTTACTATCTCTTGTTTTAAACAAGGAAATTGAAATAGATTGAATTGGTCCCAATTCTCTTTCAGTGGCTGATACACAGATAAGAATAAAGTAAAGACATCAGGTAAAACTTCAGCATGGTAGTATCAGACAGTTAAGAGACCGCTTTACTGTAAAGAGGGCCGATTCAAATAATATATCACAGAAATCAGATATCAAGAGGAGCAGGCAGTGAAGAAACATAAGAGGATATTATCGACAAAAGGGCGCATCAATTTACGAATCCTTAAGCCACTAATATAGCAGAAATTATGAAAAGAGTGAACATGGAACAACATATCACTTCTAGGCCTATTTAAAGCGCTTGACCAATTCCAGAAAGGGCACCATTTAAGATGAATCCTTACTGCAAATTAGTGAGCCACTCGCATTCTAGAACATGATACAAGAAGAAAGTTTGCATGAAAAAGGATGATATATTAACACATGAGAGAAATTACATACTGCAATATACCAAAGACCAAAATCCTCAATACAATCATAACCCCTCCTCACTGAGACCCAACGGGCTCTGAAACCTCATACAGAAATGCCACAAGATGTATACAATAGTCTTCTCGCTGCACAGCTTGTTTTCAGAAATCTGGAACCTTCACAATGTCTTCCTTTTCAGTATTTATAGAGAAGACCGAAACTTCTGGAGGGAGAGGTAGGTATCCACACTTATTGATCTAATTTGAATAAGAAAGGCGGGGAGCATTCGCGCCTCCTTCATGAATGACTAGCTATAAATGAATATACCTAACATTCTGTCTAAAGAAATAAATGCTGGAGATAAAAATCTCCTCATGCACAGGGCAAAAACAATAAAATATACACATCGGGATGCTTCCGGCTGAAGGCAAATTTGCTACCATGAGAGCTCTGAGAAAATATTTCTTTCAGTACTGTACGCTTAGCTTTTGATTCTGAACTGGAGCCCCGAGCCTTAAATGCGAGATGAACTTTTCTGGAGGGTTCCGATCATTTGTATCTGTATTTTCTTTAATCATGGTCGCTTCTTGGACCTACCCTCCGCCTCTTCATTAAACTTCATCCACAGAAAATGTCCTTTATGGGCCCTCGACATTTGTAACAGCGGCAGTTTAAAATATCTTCCTGCAATTCCGTAACCTGCAAAACCCTCGAAATTATTAGAGAAATGGACACATACGAAGGCGTGAATGATGGTGGTGAAAAATGGGGAAGATGAGAAGGATGCGAACGGAGGAAGAAGACACTCAGGGTAGTGGAATGGAGACGATGGAAATTTTCGTGAATGAGTGAAATGTGACACAGTATGGTCGTGGAGGAAGAATAGCGGTGGATTATGAGTTAAACATATAGAAACACACGCATATCCATATATATCGGCACGAGGGCATAATATGGATGTACGGGGGAGAGACACATAGGTACATGGGAGACTAGCGGGGGAGACGACGTGGCGGAGGGATTAATGGGCGGAAGCGGACGACAATGACACGATGGCGGGCCGTGGGACGTGGCGGTACACAGCAATGGACGGACGGTTTAATTGTATCTCCACCGTCGGATCGAGATCTGAAGATCCGACGGTCTGCGCGGACCCCGCTGACCGGCCATCGTTGGAAGTTTAACGCGCGGGGAACGGGCGGTTTCCTGCTCGTACCAAGGACACGTGGCATCGCTCATGTGGGATCGCTGGCCCCGCGGTAAATACCGCCAGTCGACAAGAGTGGTGCGGGGGGGAACCGCCGGTTTTGCTGTGCGCCGGGGCCAGAGGTAGGGCCCTCACTCCTGACGATCTCTGCGTCGTTGATTGAACTTTGATCGGATGGCTGTGACGACGCCCGGGACTTAAATGATAAGCCCCCTTTCTCCCACCAGGTCCCGTAGTTCTGGGCCACAGAAAATCAAGGCGGAGGGGCTAAAGCCTAAGGGCTTTGCCCGATATATGAAATATACATTTTAAAACGTTCTAAAGCAGATTGTGCTGAGATGATAGAATTAAACGGGCCCAGCTTGTCGTGGGTTTTTGAGCCCTCAAAAAAAACTAGAAATGGATTTAGAGAAGGTGGTGGCCGTAATATTAAATGGGGAAGGATATGTACAACAAATTTAATGAGAAAGTGTATCGTGACATAACCATCTTCTTTCGAGGAAGCTATGGAGGATCCCGCATGGGTAGATGCCATGGTGGAAGAGTATGATTCGATTGTCAGAAACAGTGCATGGGAGATTGTCCCAAGGCCGGAAGGGAAATCAGTGGTAGGTTCGAGATGGATCTACAAAGTGAAGCAAGCTGCTGATGGGAGCGTCGAGAAGTACAAGGCAAGATTTGTTGCCTGGGGCTTCTCACAGATCGAGGGGATCGACTATGAATAAACCTTTGCACCTGTCGCAAGGTATTCTTCCATACGGACCATCCTTGCTCTCTCAGCGTAGATGGGTTGGCACATTCATCAGATGGATGTGAAGACTGCGTTCCTCAATGAAGTCATTGAGGAGGAGGTGTACATCGAGCAGCCTGAAGGATTCAAAATCTTCAACAGCGAGTCACATGTGTGCAGGCTCAAAAGAGCGCTGTATGGGCTGAAACAAGCACCTTGTGCTTGGTACACACGGATAGACAGTTATTTCACTAGACTTGGTTTCGCCAAGAGTGAGGCGGATCCGAACCTACACCAAATTGTGGTGGAGGGTAAGTTGCTGATCATTGTACTTTATGTAGATGATTTGATACTAACAGGTGATGAACTGTTGATACACTCATGCAAGGCAGATCTTGCAAAGGAGTTTGAGATGAAGGACTTGGGCCTCCTTCATTATTTCCTGGGATTGGAAATTTGGCAGCGGAAGGGTGGAATCTTTGTGTCTCAAGGCAAGTATACCCGGGAGATACTGGAGAAGTTCAACATGCAAGGCTGCAAGCCTATCGACACTCCTCTTCCTGGTGGTTGGAAGAAAGAGGATGCTACATCGGCAGAGGTAGTGGATGCCACTGTTTATCGACAGTTGGTTGGTTTGCTCATGTATCTAGTCAATACACGACCGGACATATGCTACG
>JAXQQM020076321.1:0-13660 GCA_034641835.2 Pinus albicaulis
GTAGAAATTATATAACTTATGTGTTATATGTCCAAGATTCTCCTGATCTCACACTATTTTAAATTCATGCAAAATATAGAATATATTCCACCATTGATCATCTGCGGAAATTAAATCAAGATTGCAATGCACACATGAAACAATAAAAATTCACACACATTAACAAAGTTGTTTAACGGGAAAGCTTGAAGCTGAAAACCCCAACTATCTTTATATAATATATTTCATAGATATCATGTAACAATCCTCATACAAATCTGATCATATCAAGCTCTCAGTACAATACAATCACTACACACTAATTAGGCCCGATCTCGATATTGCAAAACTACAAAATCGATATTTTCCAATCTTCATGAATTTACTTACCGCTAACCTCTGCTGAATAATGGCTCTAAATGAGTTCGATCATCTAGCCTCTTCTCACGCAATCCTCATTGGCATCTCCACTAAGTTTTGGATGCAATCAATACTATAGTCACAACTGAGAAGTCACACTTACTCTTTCACCTACCTCTCCACCGGGTCTTGGTCTCCACCGAAACCGCCATGCACTGAAACTGCCATACACTGTAGTTAATTGTTGTATTGTTCAGTTGATTAATGAGTTATTATTTGTGAATTAATTAAATAATTAACTCACTCCACTCTCACTAGTGTATCAATCAGTTAGACTAGATACAACTAGCTCAATTGAGTCTAACTGAGTTAAACTGAACACAACTCCATAACTACTTCTTCCAACTTTGTCATAACTCTGCCACTTGAGTTCTAATTGAGTCCTCCATGCAATAGCTCTAGTAAACCCTCAGAAATAGTGTAATTCCTTCTTTCAGCTGTTGTGCCACATCTGTGCACTGAACTGAAGTACTCCAAGAGAATAAGTTGTTTTTTAGAGTCCAAATATTATTAAGAGCTAATAATATCCGACATATCTATTTTTAGAGTGGCAGTCTAAAAACAGACTCCGCCAAATGTCTAACGCCAAATGTCTAGAAATAGAAGTTCATATATTTTTCCAACTTGACCAACAATCCACAAATAGCATCCTGCAACTCATAAAATATGATCGACATGTCTAAAAATAGACTTTGCGCCAAAAATAGCCTGTGGGCCCACTTAGTGAAGGCGACTCTTTTCACTAAGCTCATCATCTTGTTGAATATCAACACTCCCTCTCAATAAGATAGGGATTATCTTCCACCCCGATCCTGTGTCTATGGTATTCAAATTTGCTCCTGGTGAGCACCTTCGTCAGAATATCTGCATCCTGATCCTTCGTAGGAATGTAAGAAAGCAACATGATCTTCCGCTACACACAATCTCTGATATGATGGTAATGGATGTCAACATGTTTAGATATATCATGAAATACTGGATTAACCGAGAGTTTAATGCAACTCTGATTATCACAATATATCACCGTGGGATCTAAATGAGAACTGAACAAACCAACCAGGATATTACTCATCCATATAGCCTCGCATGCAGCCAAAATTGTTGCCATGTACTTGGCCTCCGCTGAACTGAGTGCCACGGATCTTTGTTTCTTGCTGTACCAAGAAAATTTTGTAGATCCGATACTGAAAATCCCTCCAGATGTGCTCTTTCTATCCGTTGGGCTTCCTGCCCAATCTACATCAATTGAAGCCATGCAGCTTCACCTCATCCAACTATCTATACCACAATCCATACCTAGATGTGCCCCTGAGATACCTCAGGAAATGATTTCCTGCCTTACAAAAGAGCTTGGTAGGCTTCACCATCGCTTGTGAAAGCTGGTTCAAAGCATAACATATGTCCGGTCATGTATTGACTAAATACATGAGCAAACCAACCAATTGTAGATAAACAGTGGCATCCACTACCTTCGCCGATGTAGCATCCTCTTTCCTCCAACCACGAGGAAGAGGATTGTCGATAGGCTTGCAGCCTTGCATTTGAAACTTCTCTAGTATCTCCCGGGCATACTTGCCTTGAGACAAAAATAGTTCACCTTTCCACTGCCAAATTTCCAATCCTAGGAAATAATGAAGGAGGCCCAAGTCCTTCATCTTGAACTCCTTTGCAAGATCTGCCTTGCATGAGTGTATCAACAGTTCATCACCCGTTAGTATTAAATCATCTACATAAATCACAATGATCAAAAGCTTACCCTCCACCACAATCTGGTATAGGTTTGGATCCACCTCACTCTTGGCGAAACCAAGTCCGGTGAAATAACTGTCTATCCGTGTGTACCAAGCAGGAGGTGGTTGTTTCAACCCATACACGCTTCTTTGAGCCCGCACATGCGACTCTCGCTGCTAAAGATTTCGAATCCTTCAAAGTTTCAATGTACACCTCCCTCCCTCACTCCTCACGGAATCCATTGAGGAACGCGCATTCACATCCCTCTCGATGAATGCCAACCCATCTCGTGCCGAGAGCAAGGATGGTCTCAGAGTGGAAGAATAACTTACGATTGCAAAGGTTTCTTCATAGTCGATCCTCTTTGATCTATGAGAAACACCAAAGTAAACAAATCTTGCCTTATACTTCAATGCTCCCTACCGCAGTTTTGTTCACTTTTAGATCCTTCTTGAACCTACCATCGAGATTTCCGCCTTGGACACCCTCCCATGCACTGCTTCATGAATCGAATCATACTATTCCACCATGGCATCTACCCACATGGGATCCTCCACGCCTTCTCGCAAAGAGGATGACTCGTCATGATACACTTGCTCATCAGAGCCATGTATCCAGTAAATCGGTCAGGTGACTGTCTCTGTCTGCGCTGTGATGTAGGAGCTCCTACATTCTGCGCTGCATCAAGATTCAGTCGCTCAGCTTCTGTAGTGCGCTTCCGCCCTTTGATGTTTGGCGCTGCATGAGTGGTTTCTTCCACTCCATGAACCTCCTCTTGTGGCTGATCCACATCCTGAGGCTCATCCTTAGGAACTAATAGCTCCTCATCTGCATGCAAGTGTGGCTCCCTCTCAAGCGAACACTTCATGGCTTTCTCCTCATGAAATTTGATATCCCATCGCACAACATTCATTCGACTATTTAAAATACACATGTTATATATGGGGCATTTCCGTGTACCCCACAAATATCCCAACCTCTCAGCTTCACTCCAAATTTTCTTTCCAGATCCTTCGTCAAGTATATGTAAACAAAGTGAGCCAATAAATATTCAAATGAGAAATATCAAGCTTCTTACCAGAAAACGCCTCTTCAGGTGTACTCATGCCAAGTACTCTATGAGGACAATGGTTTTTCACATAAACCACAATGTTGCATGCTTCAACCCAAAAGTGTATGGGAAGGCCCTGATCATGCAGCATCGCTCGTGCAGCACCCACGATCATTCTGTTCTTTCTCTCCATGACCCCATTCTACTATGGGTTATGAGGCGCTATGAGTTCTCTTCGAATTCCTTCTACATTGCAAAATTCTTTGAATTCGCCAGAGATTTATTCACCAGCATTATCGTCGAGAGATTTCACCTGCTTCCCCGACTCTTTCTCAACCAGCACCTTGAACTCACAGAACTTTGAGTATGTCCCGCTCTTCTTCTGCATGAAGAAGATGCAGCACTTATGAGAAAAGTCATCAAAAAATATCACATAATACCTGTGCTTTGTTGTTGAAGCAACTGAGAACGGTCCACACACGTCTGTGTGAATTCTCTCAAGGATTGACATGGAATGACTGTCCTTCTCATGAGAAGTGGTCTTCAAAAATTTTCCCAAAGTACATCCCTTGCACTGATCTGACTGCGCAAGTGTACCCTTGGGAAGCCCAGTAGAAATCTGCTGCAAAATTTTCAAAGTGCCATGGTGAAGATGGCCCAATCTCCTATGCCACAATTCGCCCTCATCCCGGCTCACCACTCCTTCTACTTTGCCCGCCATTGTTGCACAGCCATCTACCTCCAATTGATAAAGATTCTTAACTCGAATCCCTATCCTCCTGGTTTGACCAGTTGTTTTACTGCGCAGGAAGGCTTTTCCCTCGCTAAAAACAACATCATAACCCTTGTCTTCCAACATCGCCACGAAGATCAGATTCTTCTTCAATCCTGGAACATGCATGACATCCTTCAAGATGAAAGGTTTACCAGACTCCCTCTCAAAGGAAATGGTCCTGATACCAGTCGCACTGTATCTACCATCATCGCCCATCTCGATGTGCACTCCAAGATCCTTTTCCTCCAGATCACTAAACAAATCTTTGTCTCTGGTCATATGGAAAGACGCACCACTGTCAAGAAACCACACCAATCCCATCACACTTGAAACCAAGCATGTGATCAAAGAAAATTTGTGCTCAAACCGCAGGCTAAGGCCTCCCACTTAAGAACCAACATCGCTCTTATTTTTCTCTCTTCTCATGGGCAATTAGTGGTGAAATGCCCGTGTTGGTGACAATGAAAATACTTCACCTTGGACAAATCCCGCTTCTTGCCTTTTAGCTCGCATTTGGAAGATTTGTTCCTTTTTTTTCGAGCTTTGGCATCCAAAGCAATTTTGTTCATCTTCATTATTTGATGAAGATTTATCCCTAGTACCCCACCTTATTCTCCCCGCACAAGATCCGACCAAAGTCGCTCCTATATCCCACCCTTTTCTCCGTCCATCGGGCAGAAGTCTTCAGAAGTTATGCCAACTCTTCGGAAGCCCAAGGAGAGCCAAGCTCACCAAGTATTCTTCATCAATAGTAACCCCCACACTTCCCAGCTCATCCTTGCAGTGGACAAACTTCGTGAGGTATTTTGGAATACTGTCGCCTTTCTCCATTTTTATTTTCCCGAGCTTGTCTTTAAGCGCCAACTTCCTCTGGTCACTTCTGCTTTGGAACAAGTCTGTCAAAGCCTTCCACATTAAGAATGGAGTGGCTTTCTCATGAAGGCTGGACACAATGTGGTCCTTCACACCTTCCAACAGAATCCTTCGACACTTTTCTACCTTCTTTTGCCATGCGTCAAGTGCGGCTGCATCGCTAGATC
The DNA here is from genome assembly GCA_034641835.2 of Pinus albicaulis. Taxonomy (NCBI): domain Eukaryota; kingdom Viridiplantae; phylum Streptophyta; class Pinopsida; order Pinales; family Pinaceae; genus Pinus; species Pinus albicaulis. The sequence goes on from JAXQQM020076321.1 coordinate 4,997, forward strand.
CCGGCTTAGGAACATCGCTATCGATGAACTCCTTCAGCCCATTATCATCCAAGACTACCTCCATCATGTCCTTCCATGCTATGTAATTCGATCTCCCATCAAGGGCATACTCCAATCGCAATCCGTTGAAAGACATTTCAATGAATGCTCAAATTCGACACCAAGAAAACACTGCAGCAAATTCGAATTCCACCAGCACAAAACTCAACCGCTTCAATAATTGCAATCTCCTCCAATGATCAACTACTCTGATACCATGTAGAAATTATATAACTTATGTGTTATATGTCCAATATTCTCCTGATCTCACACTATTTTAACTTCATGCAAAATACAGAATCTATTCCACCATTAATCATTTGCGGAAATTAAATCAAGATTGCAATGCACACATGAAACAATAAAAATTCACACACATTAACACAGTTGTTTAATGGGAAAGCCTAAAGCTGAAAACCCCAACTATATCTACATAATATATGTCATAGAGATCATGTAACAACTCTCATACAAAGCCGATCATATCAAGCTCTCGCATAATATAATCGCTACACACTCAATTAGCCCGATCTTGCAATCCACATGCACCGATCTTTTGCCACCTACTAGTTTGCTCTACCGCGCAATCCTTGTCTCCAAGAATGGATCCAATGAGTTTGAAATACCCCCAACTTTTTCATGCAATCCTCATTGGCATCTCCCACCGAGTGTTGATGCACCTAATGCATCACTATTAGTCACAACAGATAGTCTATCTTACCCTTTCACCTATCTCTGCACTAGTCTCCACTGAAACTGCCATGCACTGTAGTTAATTGATGTATTCTTCAGTTTATTAATGAGTTATTATTTAGTAAATTAATTAACTAATTAATTCACACCACTCTCACTAGTGTATCAATCAGTTAGACTAGATACAACTAGCTCAACCGTGTCTAACTGAGTTAAACTGAACACAACTCCACCAACTACTTCTCCAACTCCACCAAACTCTGTCACATGAGTTCTAACTGAAGTCCTCCATGAAATAGCTCCAGTAAACCCTCAGGAATAGCGTTATTCCTTCTGTCAGCTGCTGTGCCACATCTGTGCACTTAACTGAAGTGCTCCAAGAGAATAAGATAATGTTTAGAGTCCAAATATTATTAAGAGCTAATAATATTCGACATATCTATTTTTATACTGGCAGTCTAAAAATAGACTCCACCCAATATGTATAAAAATAGAAGTCCATCTAATTTTCCAACTTGACCAACCATCCAAAAATATCATCCTGCAACTCATAGAATATGATCGACATGTCTAAAAATAGACATAGTCTAAAAATAGACTTTGCACCAAAAATAGCCTGCGGGCCCACTTAGTATGCAATCTTTCACTCAGCTCATCATCTTGTTGAATTTCAACACAAAGGATGATTCAAAGGATCGCGAGGTATGTATCTAAAATCTTTGAAACTTTGGATTAATATGCTTCTACGTGAAAAGGGAGTTTTACAGATGCAATTAGATTGCTAGATTATTTATGTTTGGGAGAAGAACTGAGAAAAAAACTGGAGTAATGCGAAGTGGAAAAAAGGTATAGAATAGATAGTAGATGATATTTTGTGATCAAGATTCGAAGACCTTCATAGGGACTGATTGTAGTCCTCTTTTAAGTGAATTTGAAAGTGAAAGATAAGAAATCCACCCTAATAACCCTTAGGAAAATTCATAATATTCCCCCTTCCATCCTAAGAGTTAGAATATATTAGAACCCAGTAATAGCCAGGGTTTTTTTCTCTCTCCTCCTACCCCCCTTCCCCTTCCCCCTCCCCCTCCCCCCAAGATGAGGTATGGATGATAATATTTAGCTACCTGTTTTTAGAGGAACTTGATTGGAAGATCCATAACAGTTTTGGTTTTTATGCGAAGCAGTATGGACAACGAAGCATATCAATGATGAGAACATAAAGAAATCACAACTCATTACAAAACTACGTGACAAAGCACTGAATTGGTATATGAAGTATGAAACTAATCAGAACATAACGTTCACATATATTAAAACAACACTGGTAGGAGAGTTTAAGAGGCTAAAGCCTTAGTCGTAGTGCATTACTAAGCTGAAAGAAATCAAATAGAAACCTATTGAGTCTATTTTGGAGTTAGATCATAGATTTAAGTTGTTATTGGATCATGTAAGCTGCGACATAGCTGAGTAGAAGCATCACGAATGGTTTATAGCTGCGCTGCTACCACATATCAGATTACCATTGATGCAAGGAAGTCAAGCCAAAGATCTGGAGATTGAGATGAAGTTAGAAGCTTCACCTATAGAATATACTAATGAAGTCATGGAATAGATTCAGAGTCAGCTGGAAAATCTAACCCTGCAGGTACAAGACATCAAGAAAGGAAAGGAAGTTAGAGAAAAAGTATGGTGTACAAAGTGAAGATCATTGGGGCATTCTAAAGAGAAGTGCCCTGCCTTCATAAATTACATGGCTATTGGGGCACCAAATCCCTTGAATGCAGGATCTATCCTATGTTGCGAAATATGTAGGATGAGAGGCAAACATTACTCAAAATACTGCTACTTATTACATAAATACGTGCAGAATCTAAAGAATCTATTTTGAAAATTTTGTAAATTAGTAGGACATGATGAAAATAATTGTCGGGCTTATGAACTAATGATGGAGCATAGTACTGATGCTTATAGAATACAAGAAGAAGAGCATGGAAAAGAAGAAAATGGACAATGTGGTGATCTAGGAGGTTACCAAGGAAGAGGTCGAGGTGGTGGAGCTGGTCGAGGACATGGACAGATCATCTGCTATAAATGTAGCCAGTCAGGTAATTTTGTGAGAGACTACTAGAACCCCACATGACATGTACTTACTGTAAATACTTCAATCATGTAATTGAAGGATGTACTATACTTATGGTGAAGATGCAAGAAAAGAGGAATCAACGACCGACACATAATATTCAAATGATGACTGCTGAAAGGAGGACCGATGAACCTCGAATTAGTATTATTACTAGAAGTGGAGCTGTGACTGGTAGTGATAAAGTAGATGGAAATAAAGAATATGAAAATACATGGTTTATAAAGGTTGCTGAGAAGGATCCTAATTTTTATATTCAGAAAGGAAAAGAAGCATTTATGGAAGCAAAGAGAATTTTTATGGATGTTGGAGCTTCGACCTATAGTGCATAGCCAAAGCCTGGTAACTGTGATGTTTCACCAGCTTCGACATAGATCTGAGCTTTTACACAATAACAGGAGTCAAGGAATCAAGTAATCATTTTAAGATATTTTCTGTAGAATTGTATGAAGTTGTTAAGAAATCAAAAGGCCGTAGAAGGGCTTCAGGAATTGATAGATTCCTATGCATCGAAAGAAACACCGCGGAGTGAGTTGCGTGAGATCAATAAATTTCACCAATAGAAGAGAACCAAAAGGGATATGAGGCTTAGTGTGTAGATAGCAGAAAATATTGGAGAAGAAAGAGCAGTCCCAACCAACAATGGGGATACGAATTATGACGCAAATACCTACCACGACCCTGCAGTTCGACTCCGCTGAAGTAAAATAGCAGGAAAATGAGTGGAGGAATTCAAGCATGAACCTCGTAGTGCTACCAGTACAGATACTACGCCAACTCCATCAATAAATAATGGATGAACTAAAACATCGAGAGAATTTCACTTCAAATGTGAACATTAAATTGGAAAGGCAGCGAGCTTCGTTGAATAAAATGCTTAAAGAAGCCATCCAAGAAAAGGACCAGGAATTGCAGCAGCAAAATAAGTTGAAAGAAGTGGTTGAGGTCACGTGCAGGAGGTCCCGAACATCAATGACCACGGAGAAGAGTTAGTGGAGGAAAAAGTCGCGAAGCTCGACCTCACGGTAAAGGAATATAAGGACAAAATTGCAGAAGTGAAATTTTCATATGAAATGAAGATCAATGAGCTAAAAATGAAGCTACAACCATCCATGTCGCCAAAAGTACAGGAACATATGGAGATAGACCTAAAGACATCAGTAACAGACATCTCCACGAAATTGGAAGACTGTGGAAAGTTTTTGGATGAAACTTTGTAGATTTGGACTTCGTTGCAGGAGGATCCAAATGTACAGAAGTTACAAGAAGACATTAAGGAAAAGCATCAACAATTGGAGGAAATTTATGAAACTATAAAGACCTTTCCAGTCTCATAGAAGCTTGCCATGATTATTCAAGGAAAGTTCCTCCAGAAGCAGATAGAAGAACTAAGGAAAGAGGAGAGGATTTTGATGGAGAGAACTCAACCATGGAAGGATGAGGCTCTCCAACTGTCTTAGGAAGTATATGGGAAGATCCAAGAGCTTCAAAAAAGGGAAGAGGCAGTATTAAATAAGGTTTTAGGACCAGTAACAAAGGCAAAATTGGAAAAAGTGCGCACTATATAAAAGAAGGTTGAAGACATTCTGCAACAATTCAAAAAAGCACACAACAAAATTGCAGCGAAAATAAAAGGAAAAGAAGCTAAGTGACTCAGGACGAGTCACATGTGAGTGTTGGGGGCCTATTATGCACAGGATAACTTGGCCTAATTTTTGGCAAAGACTTCACATTTTGTGTAGCAGAGTGCACAGTGGAGCAGGCAGCTGAGCATGAAGTGGACATCACAACATAATATTTTAATATACCGCGCGGTAGTGAAGGGATTCGGGGTGGGTTGAAGCCCCTTATTTTTGTAAAAAACATAGTTTTTAAAGGGGTTTTTGGGCTATAGTTGCTGGTATTAGGGAGCCCATTTTATTTGGACCATGGTATTGTAATGATGTAGCCCTTCAATGAATTGTACATAAAGAGAACCTATGTAGCTTGAGAGAATCAATCAATCAATCAATCAATGTATCGATGTAGTATTATGATTATATCTTTGTAATATGTAGTTTGTATTAAGGTGAGGCTCTGCAGTTGAGTGTGCACAGGCCTGAGTCTATAACTGAGTACACAGACAACTTGCATCTGTGTGCGCAGGTCAAACATTGGTTGTATTCACAGATTTACAATATAAAGCAACAATTGATGTTGATGTGCTTTCCTTGTGTATTTCCTTATATTCTGTAATAGAAAATATTTTATTATATTTTCATGTTACTTCAAAACTGTGATGGGATATGTTTAAGTATTTGTGGCAAAGTAATTTATGGTTTTATACAATGAAGTAATATATGAATGTGAATGATAAGAAAACACAAAAATACCATATCCCTTAGTCCCTCGGGGCTGTAGAAACCTGGTTTTGCAATGACCCTTATTCACTTCGGGTGAGACTGTGATATGCTTGCAGGTTGTTGCTGAAAGGGCCAGTGATAAAGGGTTTTGTTGGTGCGCAGTATAGTTTGAACCCGGGTCAACCCAAAACAAGCCAACAAATTCAATACTTGAAAATCATCCATATATAGAAGCATAGAAATGTAATCAAAAGTATTAAATCAAAATAAAATATCTCAAACTCTCATGAGTCATGCCAAACGATGTAACAACCACCCAAAATTATTTGTAGCACCAAAATGAAACACTCAAAAATGCCAAAAATAGTACAAGCAACCATCAGTATTACACTTTTACTTTTCTTTATGGTCGGAGTAATGTGACATAGTTATAAGGGAAGAAAATATCAAGAGAAAAGTCATATGTTACTAGGTAAGGCCACATGGCGAAGCATGATTAAAAGGGACCCAAGTCACTAACCATATCGACTGGATAAAAAATAAACATAAATTCAGAACAACAAACAAAATGTTTGATCTATTTTTACTTAAAAATGTGAAGATCCCAAATTTTAATCACAGGCATTCAGACCAAACACATTACCACACATGATACACAGTTGTTGATTGTAGCATAAAAATATTGCACTCAAATATGCCAAAAATAGTACAACCATGCGTCAGTATTGTACCATAACCTTTCCTATATTAAATTTCTGTATTGTGCAGAGTGATATGGTCAGGAGTAGAAAAAACGTTAGAGACAGGAATCTATACCATCGCTTGATTGTCTGCGATTAAAATCAATATCACCTCCACCCTCTTCTCTGCATGCCTTATTCAAAAATGGCTCTCCCCTCTCTCGTGCTACTCTAAAACTTACCTTTCTTCTTTTCCATGAAAGAAGTCTCCGCGTGGAATTTTTTTGCAAAGGGTGATCAGAGGTCTAAAGAATATGGCTCCTCAATCAACTTTGGCATTATATCCAGACTCAGTATACTAGTCATCATCCAATGGTTACCAACTATTTTTTCTGCAGAGTCTAGATGAAGGATACCTTCAACGGAAAGATTAGCTTCCACCAAACTTCCATAACTGAAGGAATTCTTAAATCCAAAGAAAAGTCTGTAATTGGCTCCACCCTCTTCACATTCATCAGCAGAATCTGAGTCATTTGACTCAAAAAATTGACATTCCTCACTCCTTGGAGAAACTTTGTCATCACTTCCATCCTCTTCTTCAAAATATTTCTTTGATCTCCCCACTACAACATATTCCATGAAAATTCTCACCTTTCTTAAACCTTATTTCATATGAGATACTTCATCATTATCAGATGAAAAATGACATCCAATGAAATATAGTGAAGGAACTATAACCTCGTGAAAAATGTCTGTTTCCTTTTTAGAGGTTCGAAGCTCCAAAAATTCGATATTAATATGCATTAATCAAAACAATTATACTCAAGTTGAACATCTAAATAATTTGGAAAAAATAAACAGACATGAAAGGGAGTCCCTATTAAGAATGCACCCTAAAATATAAATCTCCTACTTATTCTATATACAAGACTCAATATCATCAAGAATGAGTAACCCAAAATATCTCCAAATTAATGCAACATAAACAAATTTAGAAAATTTCTTAGTCAAAATGAAAGAAATTGAAAGAAACAAATGGCCTTAATTACTTCCATTAATTCAAGCTTTGATATTAGAGACTAGTGTGTTTTTGTTGTAACCAGAGATATTTATATATGCAATAATGAAATTAGGTAAATTGTAAGTATTTAGGTAGAAACACAATAGAATGACCAAAGGAGCTTATAGAAAATACTGTTTCAGATGTCACTCTTCCAATGCAACAAGAAATAGTGATATTTGTGTTTTTCTTTGCATCTTCTTCACATGAAACAAACTCTCCAAGGTTCACGAATAATGTTCCTATCATATAAGAATTAGTCTTTGATTACTGTATCAAATTCTACGAGATCCACATGAATACAACATTAGAAAAACCCATCATTTTAAGGGGAAAACATTATTCATAATAATCACTTTGTCTTAACAATCTATCCATTTATCTCTCCTCATATATCTAAATTAACAAACAAATAAATGTACAAAAAAAAGAACTATGAGTTTAGAAGGTTTAAAAAACACAAAGGTGTTTGTATAGATTAAAACTTTCATTCAGTTCTCTCATTGATAAGGTTAACTTTCAAATACAAACCATGTCCAGAGAGTGTCTGTATCACACCATAGAAATCATTGTCTGCACAATTCCCTACACGAGGTGTTGGATAACTTAGTAGGTTATGCAATGGCCACTTCCAATATTTTCAGTAGGAAAATGTTGCAACTCACATATGCTAAATTCATGCATATTTTACTCATAAAAACAATAGGTTTTAACCAATGAAAAAAAAAGGTCCAAGTTGTAAGGGGTGTGCAATGGGAATCAAAGTTCAAGCCCATATTTTTGAGAATATTTTGCCAATATGCATAATAGAATTATGTTAATCCATCATATTTTAGAATATATTTAAGTCATCGAATTATTATTAACACCCTTCTATTTTAACTTGAGAGCACACAAATGCAACGAAGCAAATAAAATGTTCATAACCTTACAGAAGAATCAAGAGTGGAAATCCACGAGTCAGCAAAGGCATGAGATGGCCTGCAACAATTACTTTTTGCTTCATGTTATCATTAGAACCAACCAAATTCAACTTACAACTATAGTAATTTAAGATACCGCACCACTATTTTACTATTTTTTATAAGATCATTTATCACCTCTATGTACTTGATGATCTATGTGTTGGCCTTGGGCAACCCTTTCCTTTCAGACTTGGTCCTTTACCAAAAAAAAATATTTTGAATTCCATACGTGACTCCGCCCTCTCAAAAGTGCGTGTAGATGTGGGTCCATCTATATCCTACCCACATATATAATTTAAAATATGAAAAAAATATAAAGCTCCCTATTATCTAGGTGGGGTTTATGGGTTACACCGGAATCCTACCTATAGGAGCCCATGGCCAAACTATTTCCCAATTAAAACAAATATTTTGAGGAAGTATAAATAAACCTCATGGGGAAGGCCTAGGGGAGGAGAGAGATAGGTGCTGATACTATAGCTTGTTAGTCCTATATCAAGTTTGATTATCCCTGTGCCTCCTACACTTCCTAGGTTGAGGAAACCCTTGTTCCCTCTTTGAGATGTTCACCTCATTTATGTGACATCCTTGTGAACCTCTATGGAAGAAGATTGTTGAGGCTTGGGCTGGACGGTCTCACTTGGAGTTGTGGCTGAATCAGGTGGTATTCCTCCACATGTTTTACATACATCAATAAAGAAGCTACGATAAACGTTCACGATGTACATTGATCTTTAATGATTTT
>JAXQQM020092627.1:0-10650 GCA_034641835.2 Pinus albicaulis
TTACCTATGGATGGATATCAACCTAAAGTTTTCCTCCCAAATATACCCGAAGGTACATGGAGGCCCAAGTCCGTATTAGCGATGTCTAATGCGAAACCGCACAGTGAGATCACCCCCTTATACTTTACGTACTAGAACACCGCCCGATATACCCGAAGGTACATGGACAAGTTGCGATATACTTACGTACATGGAGTGAGGTATCACACTCAGAATGTATCGCATAAAAGTTAACAACAATTGTTATGTTTAACGACACAAAAACACATCTCTATTCTAGACCTTATAAATGTTATCATTAATGTTCCAATGCTTTCTTAGGTAAATTGATGTAAATTTTATGTTGATCTTGTTTAAAATTTTGTCTTTGAGGTTCACCACGTGATGTAATGGAAATTCCTAAAAATGCAAACTAAAATGATAAGAAAAATTTTCAATTTAGCTTTTTCAATGAAAATCCTAGCTACTAAGGGAAAGAGCAATCTGTTTTTGAGCAAACAACAAAGAGCACAAACTAAATGCAATTTTCCTAACTTGTTTCTATGCAACACATACAATTCACTAGATGCACATGCATGTTTTTCTTTTCAGCTCCCTTTAATTATGAATGAATGAAAGGAAACTAAATGCATAAATAAATCAAACAAGTGTTTTCTTATGAGAAACGAGGAATGAAACAACAATTTCTGTTAGGAAAATGAAGAATGGAACTACAATTTTCATACAGGAATAGAGGAATGAAACAACAATTTCCTTTTTGAAAACAGAATTGATCTAATGCTGAAATGAAATACTTTGAATTTGATTTGCCAATTATAAATAAAAACACTAATGAAACATTGAACAAATTACTTTTCAAAGTAGGAAGAACCAAAAAATTTATTGGTCTCTAAGAGGTATCAGACATCTAAGAATACAACAAACAAGTGGTTGAAACTGAAAGCAATAAAAAAATTTGATGGAATTTGGTTGGATGATGGGGCAACACAGTCTCTAAGGGGAGGCAGTGCATTGTATAGCACCCCTGAGTAGGAGACAATGCATTGAAATGCATTATGTCTTGACCAACAATGCGTTGGGCGCAGCGAAGATTGAAAAATAAAGCAGCTAGACACACTTCTAATGCAATTTGTTCATTCAAATGACTTATAACAGAAAGTAGATGCTACTGATGTGGATAAACAGAGGAAAAAACACCATGAATGATAGGATACTCCCCAATAGAGTCAGAAATTTGTTATACATAATTGTGATCTACAGATAAACAAAATTCCCTAAGCATGGTGTTTATCACTTAGAACAACAGAGGAAAGAATAACTATTATTTTTCTCTAAAACAAGCAGATATACAAAAATGAGAAAGAGCCTACTGGTGATTCTTTCACTTCTCCTCCTCCTTCTGTTGTTGTTGTCGTCGCTCTCAATCCAACTCAAGATGCTAGATCGATTCCTGCAAACACAAATAGAGAACAACAAACAACATACAATGTACAGATATCTACTTATCTTACTCAAATCAAATTGATTAGATCTAAAATACATACATCATTCAAGAATACATCGCACAATAAATAGAGACGTGTATGGGAAAATGGGCAACAATAGTTATTAAACAGTAGAAGGGGAAGATTACAACCAATCGATCGATTTGTTGTCAACCCGCTCCAGCTTCATTCCAGCATCATCCAAACAACATATCAGTACTTTCACTCTCTTATCAAATGACAATCCAACAACATAAATTTGCACAAAATTCTTCCTCCCTAGCACTAGAATGAGTGCTTAATTTATAGGGAAACTGATGGTAGTTTCTTAATGAATGAATTTCTAATAATAGGCAAGACATGTTTCCAAGTTCAGAGGTGTTAGATGGGCACTTGCATTCGAAGTTTGACACATATGGACTCTTCTAGAAGGCATTGGCCATGTGGAGATTCCTGAAACAATGAGAATTCTGCTCCCAGGTGACCAACACACTCTTGAATGTTGGGAAGTGCACTGCACTGCACCTTTGAATGGAGGATCTGGCACTGCAACGCAGTTAGTCCCTTGCAGAGGAGCGTTGGTGAGTCAATAGGTCATATAACATATACTTCAAACCTTGGAAATCTCATAATAAAAGTCATGAATTAAATGTTCTTCACTTAGGGAATATAGAAACTGAAATATAAGGGGATGATAGACCTTATTTCAATGGTCCTGGGGATGATGTCCAGATTGACTAGGTCATGGGGGATGATGCCCAAATTAACCTATAACACCTAGCACATCTGATACATTATTTGGAAAAATGATTCATTATGGTACAAACATTTCTTATATCTTTGTAATAATTCCCAACGAAAACAAAAGATTATTTTGGAATTCCACACGTCTTCCTTACAAGGACACTCATGTATGTATTGAGAGAAACAAGGGACATTCTAAAAGTACCTAGAATTTATGATTTAGTCTTTGTTTGTGTCGAGAGATGTTAAGTGTATTAGGAGTTCTTGTAATAAGAAACTTCATTTAAGTTTAAGAGTAAGTGTTCTGTAACTGAAGCTTTCTGTGTTGGTGTTTAAACTTGATCTTGTTCTCTAGTTACATTTTTTAATCAATAATGTATTTTTGTAAAAAATAATTTAATTTTATTTGTTGAGAACATAATTTGGTGCTCTGAGACATAATTTTTACGAATATAAATTTATTTTTACATATTTAAGAAACTAGTGTATTAAAATTTCTTGTAATAAGAAACTAGTGTATTAGTAGTTCTTGTAATAAGAAATCTAGTGTTTTGTAAGTGAAATTTTCAAGTTGGTGCTTAAATTTTTTTGTGTTGGTCTTGTTTTCTAGTTATATTATTATACCCGCCATGAGCATGGTGTTGCGCATTTAGTGTTTTGTTTCACTAGCCATTATTTAGGTTCCTCAAGTTCATATATCATGTCAATTATTATTATTATTTAGGTTCTAAAAGTTCATATATCATGTCAAATTTTTCAACTATTTAGGTTCTCAAAGTTCATATATCATGTCAGTTTTTTCTATTATTTAGGTTCTTAAAATTCATATATCATGTCAATTTTTTCAATCTTTAGACTTTCAATTTTATAGACTTATCCATTGAACAATTTTTTGAAAGCAATTTGAGTAAATTTTTTATTTGAAAAGATTGGATGTGGAAATATCATTAAATATACTCGATTGTTGAATTTATATTTAAATTTCCTTTTTCCATGTACAAAGAATAAAATCTATCAAATGTTATTGGTTTCAAAGAGTTTAATATTTCATATTATCATTCAAAGTGTGAACTTTTTTTAATTTATATTTCAATTTCCTTTTTCCATATACAAAGAATAAAATCTATCAAATGTTATTGATTTCAAAGAGTTTAATATTTCATATTATCAATCAAAGTGTGAGCTTTTAGTGAAAGACTCATTAAAGTTTTTAACAAATTCCCACCAATGAGAAACTCCAGACTAAGGTTTGACCAATTTGACCAATTTGAGATTGTTCATCACTTTTTGAAAATTTAAAGTTCTTCTAAGAAAAAAAATTGAAGCAGATAATCAATATCTATTTTATATAAGAAGATTTTAAAATTATATTGATTTTTCCATATTAATTTAGTTGATATTTGGCTAAAATTTTTATTTGTTTTTATTTAATTTTTGGTCCAAAGAAATTGGCAATATAAGTTTGATGGTACTCAATTTGAAACCTTATATCTACACATTATTATATATCATATCACAAATTAGAGAACAAAGCACAATTTAGAAAATTGTACATTCATGTTGTGTATTAAATTGAGGTTCATGGACATGTGGGAATTCTTAAAACATACTGAAGAATTTGTTTCATTTTTTTTTTAAATTTTTATATGGTTAATGGTCGTTTATGCCAGACCGTTTTCTTTTATTTCAATTTATGTATATTTAAACTAAGTGACAGGTACTAGCTACTACATAGCACTTGTTCTATGTGGGATGAAATTTACCCACAACTACACCAATGCTAGTACATCCATGTTGATTTATAACTCACCATGCCCACATCATGTCAAGAGAAAGCATCATCAATAAAAAAAACATGGTCCATGAATTTTGGTAGTTTTTTTCTTGGGTCATTTTTATCTCTAACATAATACTTTGTGGTGAAAACAGTTATCCAAAGGCACCAATACAACACCCTGCCAAAAGAGAATCAAACAAGAAAATCATTTCCACTATTTTGAACCAAAATGAAACTTACAACCATTGAAATAGAGTTGTACAAACAAACCAAAATAGCTAAAAGCTCCAAGTTTATGTTCTACTAGTGGTTAGAAACCAGAGTTATTGAATATTAGGAAACCAACTATAAGTAAAACCTTTTCCTCCTAGTGGTTTGGTTATAACACTGATCGATAGCCAAAAAGTCGTTAAATTTGACCCATTCAACCCTCAATATGAATAGAAACTCGACCCTTCTAGAGTCTTCTTACTAGGACCCATATGGTTAGCCTCTTTCCTATGAGTAATGGGGGTTGACGTGGCATCATCTTGAACTATGGTGGTTAATCACAATAGGTCAATTTCCGGGAGGCATAAATTTTGCATCCAAACTTCAATTGTTTTGATTCTTGAACCATTGGAGAGGTATTTGAACATAGACTAATGTCAAGGGGTGTCATGCTTAAAAATTAAAGTTTTACCAACAAAAAACTTCATTTAAGGCTCTAAACTAAATCTATAAGATTTCTAACGTTAATTCTACAAATCAAGTCTTTAATCCAGATTTATGCAGGAACGCAACAGAATACAAATATAACCATAAATACAAAGATGCAGCAGAAATATAAATTCATTTCATTAATATCAATTGACTAAAATATGCTTAAAGACAAAATGAAAATAAACTAGCGAGGGCGCTGGTAGCTTATCTCTCAGAAGAGATGTGGCGGATACAAGCCTCTGAACTGTGTTACAATGAGGCTCAAGGAAATTTTTATTATGGAATAATAAGAGAAAACACTAAACAACCAAAACCCTAACCCGAGGAGATGTAACACCAATAATTTATGGCCGTCGTTGGGGTTAGTTGGGTAGCCAAATTCCCGGGGTCGTAACTTGGTCATAATATCTTCGTTTGATGCACATAATACATCGTTAGAAAGATCTATTCGATGACTACAACTATTGATAGCGAATATCAAGTATTTTGCTCATATTTTCCAGACCTTTCATGTCCAGAAAAACATTGCTTAGGGCCTCAAAATGGCTCCAGAAGTTCATGACCCAAAAAACTGCTAAAAATAGTAAATTGTGCTACAATTAAGGAAACTGAAAAAATGAAAGAAACAATGGCAGGGGTCTAAGTGGAATAGGCGAGTGGCCACCAATATCCACCTGGCTTAGTCTTACAACTAAATTACTCCAATAAACTAATTCCTCTAATTTTTCAACCTAAAAATATCAAAATAAATAATAAATAATATAATTGCTAAACACATGCATGGTACATACACATAGGGAAAGAGTAAACACTCATAAATAGAAATATAAGCATGAGATGTTTTACTATTAACCATAGATGTGATTTTCTAGTACATTAGGTAACCCTTGGATTCATCTTCCAAGTGGTCTCTTGGACTCCTTTTGTCCATTCGCCTTCCACACCTACCCGTTGAGGATTAGATGTCCAACATTCCCCCCCTTAATCTGAAGGGGTATGTGTGAGTCCAAGAAGAGAGTTGCAATACAAATCTGCAAAGTATGCATGTATGTAGACTTAGCTAAATCATCTCTACGAAATGTTGGCATAAAGAGGTGGTTTAAGGATGACCACTCACAACCGGAACGCTTAGTGCAGCTCCCGAACTCTTCCAACCGGGAAGAAGCCGAGAGTTTCGCTAGAGGAAGTGTCCCTCATATTTGAAGAGGGAGACCTTCAACATAGAAGAAGAGAGGTCTACAACCTATGATGGTTTAAGGATGACCACCAACACTGGAATTCTTAATGCATTTCCTGGAACTCTACCAAAGCTGGCAAGAAGCTGAAGTATTCTGCTAGAGGAAGTGCTCCAAATTCTTTGAAGAGGAATAATATCAACCTCGCATAGATGGTTTAAGGCTATCCACCAACCAAAGGAATGCTCATGGGAATCCGTGTCTCTGGCTACAACTCTAAATCTGGAATGACAAGTTGTGGCTCAGGATCGCTTGAACTGTTGTGTCTTTGGCTACAAATTTGAATCTGGAATGACAAGTTGTGGCTCAGGCTCGCTTGATGTGGCTTCGAAGCTTGTAGATGACCACCATTTTCCCCCCTGTCAGGTACAGGGTGAGAAGATGGCGAAAACTCAACTACAAGTTTGCTCAATATTCTAGAACAAGTTCTGACATGCGACTTAAACATATTCTTGGTTGTTGATGCCCATTGTCAAGAAGCGATCCATCCAAGATTAATCTTTGTTCTTGCAGGAGGCTTGTTTCTGAAGCATATGTGTGAAGAATGGGTGTGCTGACCACAGTGTTTGCACGGGTGAAGATCGAAACGATGATCTTTCATATGGCCAACATGATCAAAGTGTTGGCATTTTTCAATCTGTTGTTGTTGTTGATGTGGAAGAGGAGCAGGATCTGGAACAACTGAAGGTGAATTTTCATAAAGAAATCTGGAACTCTGAATTTGATGGGCTTGGAGTAGTCCTGAATATGAAAGGACAACTCCTTGTCATATCCAAGCCCTGTTTTGTGCTTGTTATGGACAAGCTCTTCCCAAGGTACCATAAGGCCGGGAGGTTAAGTCGTGAGCTTCTACATCTCAGACAAATCTTCTTCTTCATTGAGCATCAGTTATGAACGATTCAGGTTCTCCCATCTCGCTAGTTATGGGAGTCTCTTTCAATGTTCTGAACAAAAATGTGTCATAATGGAAACTCGTTTTGTTTTAACTCCTCTTGTTGTAGTTGAGATTTGAGTCGCAAAAACTCGATTAAGTCGCAAAAATTCAATCTTGTCGAGTGCATTTTGCAGACATGTTTTAATATCACAAAGAGTGTTTTTGTTAATTTGGATGGTGTTTTTAGTAGCAGAGTGTATCATAGCATTCAATAACTCTAATACTTTTCTAATTTGAACCATTTTTCAAACATAATTGTGTTTTTGAAGTTCAATTTGTTGATTACAATGTCAAAAAAACCACTTACTCCCTTCTTTAATGAAATCGAAGATTTGGAAACATGGACCAATGGTGTCCAAAGTTTGCCGTAATCTACTTCTTGCGTTGATCAAAACAATGATCTTTCATATGGCCAACTTAATCATAGTGTTGGCATTTTTCAACTGTTGTTAAGCCGCTCGTGGAAGAGGAGCAGATCTCGGAATGTACTCGAATGTGAACTCGTCATATATACGCTTAACAGGAAATTTGATGGGCTTGGAGTAGTCCGGAATATGAAAGGACAACTCCTTGTCATATCCAAGACAATTTCTATGCTTGTTGTGGACAAGCTCTTCCCAAGGTCTGATGATGGGCTTGGGAGGTGAAGCGTGAGCTTCTGCATATGCATACAAATCTGCTTCTTCATTGAGCACTAGATATGAATCAACTACTTACGGGAGTCTCTTTCAATGTTCTGAACAAAAATAGGTTCAGAATGGCAACCCTTTTGTTGTAACTCCTCTTGTTGTAGCTGTGATTCGAGCAACAAAAACTTGATCTTTTTGTGCGCATCTTGTAGACATGTTTTAATATCACAAAGAGTGTTTTTGTTAATTTTCATGGTGTTTTCAGCAGCGGAGTGTATCATAGCATTCAATAACTCTAATACTTTTCTAATTTGAACCATTTTTCAAACATAATTGTGTTTTTGAAGTTAAATTTGTTGATTACAATGTCAAAATAACCACTTACTCCCCTCTTTAATGAACTAGAAGAATTGGAAACATGGACCAATGGTGTCCAAAGTTTGTTGAATTCACTTCATACGTTGATCTACAATATATTCCACATAGATTTGAAGATTTCTATTCTGGCTATAAGAAATCAAGATGGCTTCCAAATTTCCACCTTCCATATAGATATGTTGAAGGCCTTCTCAATAGTTTAGCATTTGATATCAAACTTCGATGAAGACCAGAATTGCACAACGCACAAATATCTCATTGACAATAATGCTCAGTTGCATAGGAAAAATATCGACGAATTAACACATCACAGAATTTTAAAGAAGATGGAGGGACATTCCAATGCATAAGCACACTTAATATATGCCTATCATATATATATATATATATACCAACGATCCATCACACATATATAAACCAAGACATATGGAGATAATCAGTCCACGATATATTTAAAGAGGAGTAACTGCTCACTAAATAGAATGGTTGCATATTAAGTAGAATGATCAACCAATGCATACCTTTGACTAGAGTGCAAACCAATATTCTCTTAGCGCTTTTGGATGCTTTCTAATGAAATTTGGCTTCTTGTGTTAGCAATCCTGTTATGGCTGGGCGATATGGTTGATTCCTTTCTAGAGGAATTTTCTTGTACAAAAATGCAGAAATTTAAATATGCTCGTGGGTGAACAAGAATTTTATTTTGAATGCAACTACTCTTTAATTTTGATAAAGATCTATTTGGTTGTTGGTTCCACTTCACATTTCCACCGTTGCAATTTTCTTCCTCATCCGAAGCAACAAATACACTCCATCGACGTGAATGATCATCAGATACTGATACATGTGGGCTCCTCTATTTATCTTAAATCCCTCCTTTCATGTCCATCATTCTATCGGCAACTTATTGTCAATCTAAGCAGAGACCTGACCCAATTCAAATGAAGTTTTGAAAATCAGAATGGATAACAACAATCTATAACATGTGAAAAACATTCACAGTAACACTGACCTCCAAGAATTAATCACAATGTTTTGAAGAAGTGCACATGAAGCAATATTGGGATGAGCACTGAGGTGTTAGAATGGGCATCGGTGAGTGGTATATGGGCTGAGGTACTGCTGTAAACCAAATCCAGAGGGGTTGAGGCTGACTGCAGTGGGATACAACTAAATTTCGCCGCGTGATACATTCACAATGTGTGGCATTAGAGTAGATACAAGTTCTCAGATTTCAACCGCTTCATGGTATGATCTGGATTTATGCAGAACGCAACGTAATAAACATATAACCATAAATACAAAGAGATGCAAAGTGGAAATAACACTTCATTTCATTAATATCAAAGAACTCGAAATTTGCTTACGTACATAATGGAAATAAAACTAGCTAGTGGCGCCGGTAGCCATTCCGAGAAGAGAGTGGCTTGCTACAGCTTCAAACCGAGTTATAATGAGGCTCAAGGGCCTATTTATTATTGAGAAACAATGGAGAATCCTAAACATCCAAAAACCTAACCCTAGGAGATGAAGCACCAAAACTATGGGCCCCGTTTGGGTAAATTGGTGTTTCAACTTTCCAGGGACGTAACTTTGGCATACTATCTCTGTTTGATGCATATGATACATCATTAGAAAGCTCTATCCGAGGACTACAAATTTTACCACAAATAAGTGAAATAACATTCGCTCAAGGCGCGATGCCAAAAAAAACGTCGTTTAGGGCCTCAAAACGGCTCCGGAAGTTCAGACCCGAAAAACTGCTAAAAATAGTAAATTATGCCGAAACTGAAAAAATGAAAGAGACAATGGTGGGGGGCCAAGTGGAATAGGCGGGTGGCCACCAATATCCACCTGGATCATTCCTCCCCCCTTAGGAAGAAATGGTCCCCATTGCGTTAAGTTCCTCCATGAGATGAGGAAATTTCTGCTGAACTTGGTCCCTGGTGAACCACTTTCCTTGGTGCAGGAGTTGGCCAGCTTTGACAACCCGATACAGTTGGATCTTTTGTTGGCGAGTGTTCTTGATTTGCATGTCCATGATACAATCTGTGGTGGCCTGTTCCATGCAGTCTGGGTTTAACTCTGTTGGTGTGAGTTGTTCTGCAATGTCCGAGGTGTCCAGTAGAGGTGGAAAGTAAGGACGAAGGCGATCCACATTGAAGACTGGGTGCAGACCAAGGAATGGTGGAATACTAAGTTCGAAGGCATTGTTACCTACAGCCTTGGTGATGGTGTACGGCCCGTATCGGAGCGGGCGAAGCTTGCGGTGAGGTCCAGTGAGGCGCTCCTTCTGCAAATGTAGCCATACTCTGTCGCCCACCTGGAAGTGGTGTGGCACCCGGTGTTGATCATGGCGCTGCTTGTACTTCGCATTGGCTCTGTCCAATATATCATGAACCTGTTGGCGGATGTGTTGAATGCGCTCGATGAAGCTACTTGCTTTGTCAACTTCAGACCGGACATGAGCTGAATCGGCCTGAGCAGCTGCAAACGGCATGGCTATGTCAATGGGACATAGTGGTTGGAATCCCAAGCCCACCTGAAAGGGGCTATGGCCAATCGAACTGTGGAGAGCCCGGTTATAACTGTGTTGTACATAGGGGAGGCTCTCGTCCCATGTGCGTGGATGCTTTGAGTTGTACATGCGCAGAATGTGTACAATCATTCTGTTGACGACCTCTGTCTGGCCATCTGTTTGGGGATGGAAAGCTGTGGACTTGGTGAGCTTTGTGTCCAACATTGACCAGAGGCTGGACCAAAATGT
>JAXQQM020080598.1:0-16929 GCA_034641835.2 Pinus albicaulis
TTGTAGAAATTATTCAAAAATAGTAGAGAAAAAAGTGGAGATCATAAACTCTTATCAAAATATAAGAGCATATAAAAATAAACAATGGGATCTAAACATTGGGCATCTTTGATCAGTAGTGTCTTTGGCCAAACACTGATGGTATACCTTATCCCTCCATAGAACATAAGCATAGAATGAGCTATCCTCATGGTGAAAAACATAAATCTTCCATAGATTGAATAATGCCAAACTCTGTAAGGACTTCCATATCCCAAAGAGGGCAATACGAACTAGATATTGACAATCTCCAAAAGATGTAAAACACCAATGAACCTTTCCTTGAAGCAGAACTGAACATTGATCATCTATATGTCTCCAGTAGTGTTTGAAAAACTAACACTCACAAAATATAGGTAGGACACTGGTCATCAGAAAGGATGGTGGAGAGGGAGGCATTCCATAGGTTCCATGGGATGTGTCTTCCTTGTGGCCGAGTAGTGTGGTGTTTAGGGGTTTCAGTGTCTTGGGAGGGCTTGTATCTACATCTTCTATGATTAGTGCAAGATTAGACACTAGAAGCTTATCAAGAGAAATAACAGTTGCAATTGAATTAATAATAGTGAAATATGAACTTTTGTAGTTCTACTTAGGTAGTTGTGCCAATATTGACAATCAACTGCTCTAGAGATTGAATTCTTTATGGAAGAAATCCAAGATATTTGTGGCAATTTTCAAGCTTATTATGTGAGTCGATGAAATATTCCTTACCCATTACTCTTATGTGCCATCTTGCAAAGAACCAAGTGACATGACTAAATGTTATGCAAGGTTCCTTACCCATTACTCTTATGTGCCATCTTGCAAAGAACCGAGTGACATGACTAAATGTTATGCAAGGTGTAGATTTAGAACTCAGGGAAACTAGTATACGTCTATTAGCCTTATTGTTGGAGAAGGTCTTATCTATACTCAAGATAATACTAGGGAAAGTATGTTTTTGTGATGCCCTCCCATTCAAAAGGAAAATATAGCTACACATGAAAATCCTTAAACAACAAAAATGGATGGTTTGGTGTTTCAACTTTCAACAAGGTGATCTATGTTTTGAGAATTTGTAGGGCTGGAGATTAATTCAAATTCTCTTCTTGATAATTAATTGTGAGTTTACTTGAGTTACTTATGTCTTCTCTTGCTTAGCTTATTTATTCTTTCATGGGAGAGGTTTTTCCCTCACTCTAGGAGCCTAACTTTGTGTCTTTTGTATTTTGGTAATGGATGGTTTGGTGTTTCAACTTTCAACAAGGTGATATATGTGCTAAGAATTTGTAGGGATGGAGATTAATTCAAATTCTCTTCTTGATAATTACTTGTGACTTTACTTGAGTTACTTATGTCTTCTCTTGCTTAGCTTATTTAGTCTTTCATCAAGTAAATTACCAAAATACAAAAGACACAAAGTTAGGCTCCTAGAGTGAGGGAAAAACCTCTCCCTCTTGGAGAGGAAAACCCACAAGAAATTATTCTTATAGATATTCTAATGACAAGTACCATGACCAAGACTTAGACCCTTTACCTATGAATGTTTCCAAGACCTCACCACTACTTCCAATGCTGATCCTTTATATTTTCATCGTCTTACACTGATCTGCTCCAACATTTAGAGAACTTGGTTTCTACTTCTATTTTCCTTGGTTTAGTCAAGACACTGCTTCTTACTTCATATTCACTTGAAATATATATATTACTTTCTTTTGAATACTAAGAATAGGAAGGTAAATCTCCGATTTACCTTCCTTTCTTTTACTTTCTCTCTATGCAGATATACACCACTTCAGACTTAAGATGATTAACTTGGCAATTCACGATTTAACTTCCTTGCAGATATACACCACTTCAGACTTCATATGATTAACTTGGCAATTCATATCACAGTATTTGGACACTTTTTCAGTCCTGATTTGTATATCTCTTCACTGGATTCTAATTCTTTAAAGGGTGCTAGCTCAATGGAAGAGCACCTTCTTTACAAGCAGGAGGTTGGTGGTTCGATTCCATCGTGCCTTGATATTCATATGGAATGGCGACGATCAATTTTTGGTGATGAAGCTCTTTTGAACATCACCAATGAGCTTATGGTGACATTTTTCAACCCTCACTAAAATATGAAATGGTGAGGGTCAATGAACGCCACCATATATACGCATCAATAGTGATGACCATGAAAGGTCTGTCACCATAAATCATTGTTGATATGAAATGGTGAGGGTCATTGTTTGTCATTATAGTCATTATTCGTGATAGACCTTGAAGTCACCAATGAACTTATCATGACATTTTTTGACCCTCACCAACTATGAAATGGTGACGGTCAATGAACGTCACCATATATATGCACCAATAGTGACGGCCATGGAAGGTCCATCACAATAAATTGTTGTTGTTCATTTGAAATGGTGACGGTCACTATCCATCATTATAATCAATATTTTTGATGGACCTTGAATGTCACCACAACACATACTTTTGGCGATGCCAGCTTTGGTGATGTTCAACTTTTTGGTTACAGAGGCTATTGTCTGTCACCATTGCTCATATGCAATGGTGACGGTCACTATCCGTCATTATAAATAATTATTGGTGACGAACCTTGAATGTCACCACAACACCTATACTTTCAGCGAGGCCACCTTTGGTGACGTTCAGTTTTTGGTGACGAAGGCTCTTTTAACCGTCACTAATGAGCTTATGGTGACATTTTTCACCCCTCACCAATGTCCTTTTTTCTTGTAGTGCTTAAATATAAATATATAATTATAATTATTTTTTATTTTATTGTATTCCTATTGGTATATGCTTTATCTCTTGTGTGTAGGTAGTCGTTGTTAGGAGTTGTAGCTACATAATTTGGATCACATGAGGATAGCTAGAGTAAATAAGGTATGCATTATAAAATTGTCACTCTAAGGCATACATACAGATTTGATTTCTTAGATATATATGAAACTTTAGATATTAATGCCTAAAGATAAAATGGGACCAAGTTATATTTGTATTGGGAAAAGAAATATAACTGAATGTTTCCCAAGGTCTAGATAAATCCCTTACAAGCCAGTTCATGGATAACGAAATTGGATGTTTTTTTAGATTACATTCCAAAATTTCACCTTCTAGTGAGGGGATGGACCTCTTACAAATTAATAAGAAGTAATGATTCATATACAATCTTTAATAAAATGTGGTTTTGGGGGATATCCATATAATTATTTAGATTTTAAAATATCAGAAATTTTGGAATATAGGATTTGACCCTCATTGCAGGACCTCCTTCATTCAACTTGTTTGCTTCTTTCTACGATGGATTTATAGAATAGATAATTATTTGAGACATTAAGCAATTATTTGTGTACGTTTATGTTGCTATAAGGATATTTTCATTGAAAAGTTAACAACAGAATCATTAAAATTCTAGTTGATATAGGCCTTTGGGAGGGTTTGCTAGAGGAGACATATATAGTTCAAGGGTAAATTCTAATTTTTATATATTGGATTATAGGAAATTCTCATTTAGATGGTTTAAGTGGAAAAAATTTATAGATTTGGAGGGAATGTGGCAAGGATAAGAAAAATTGGGTGGGGAGGTAAAAGGAACTGAAATATAAGTTTCCTTATGAATATCTAAGCTAAAAAAAGAATGAAGCAAATTATAAAAGCAAGGGAACAGTAGGAAACGATGATAAGGAACAATAATATAATTTTTTAGGTCATCCTTAAGGTTAAAATATAGGAGAGATCATGGGAATAGGATCAAAGGCTCATGCATGCTCAAATTATCCAAAATAATTTTTGTAAGTTGATTTGAAAGAATCTACTAATCAAGGTATTGCCACCCATTTACTTGATTCAATATTTTAAAACAATATAAATGATCTAAGACTACTAGTGGAAAATTTGGATAACCCCTTATTCAGGAGAAAAGGTTTAAATATTTTTGTAATCCCATGTAAGAATGGTTCTCAAAATAACTCCGAGGTCCATTTGAAGGTGTTAAGTCCCTATAAGACTAATGTATCCCCTTATTTTTGTGTAGCCCCTTATTTTTATTTTTGTACCCATGTAGTCCCCATATTGTTATTATTGTGCCCCATAGAAGCCCACTATTGTTATTTTTGTGCCCTTACATTATTATTTTTATGTCAACTCTCATTATATTGTGACTCCTTGAACTCCTATATAAAGAAAGGAAGTTTTTTCATTTGAATCATCCAAGAATTGTTCGTTTATGTAATGTAAAGGAGGTTTCCCCCTCGAAGAGGCTAATTTTTAAGTCGTTGATATATCTCTTATTCTATTTTGTGAGGTAGTTGCATAAGATTAGGTATTAGAGCTTCTAGGGTTTCGCTTCTTCAAACAAATCATTTTGGAATTTTCACTATAATTTTTTTCTATGAAGTGTCAGAAGCTAAAATTGAAACCATGTAGATTGGAAATACTTATGAAGCTCTTTTATGAATTTAAGATCTTTGTTTGCTATATTTTCAGAGACATGATTTGAGGAAGTTAGGGTTTTTGCAGGCTCCAAAATTTAGTCTCAAATAGGTGACCTATGGAAAATCATCATAACTTTTGTTTCAGGAATCATATTGGAATTTTGTAAAAAGTGGCAGAAAGTGCAGATACTATAGTTTTGAGTGTAGAAATTTCAGGGCTGAAGGTCAAAACTATGACATGTGGTAATCTTTACAAGTTCACTCTACCGAACTAGTCTATAATCAAGCCATCGTCAGAGATCGGACATAAATTTACCTTGAATAATCCAAATTAGGTCTGACCTGTGGCATTGGAAAGAATACTTAGAGGTATACCACAAGACCAAATTTCAAATCATGGGGATTTGAAATAGTAGAGATACATCATGTTCAATATCGAGCTCCTCAAAAGAAATGCAAGCAACTAGTTTGTGTATTCAACATTCAATGCAAGCAACTGATAGATCTAGTATTTCCTTGAGTATATTAGGTTATATATATATATATTTATTTATTTATCATTATTTTTTCTTTTATTGGATTCCTATTGGTATATGTTTTATCTCCTTTGTGTACGTAGTCATTGTTACAAGTTGTAGCTACATAAGTCAGATCACATGAGGATAGGTATAGTAAATAAGGTATGCATTATAATATTGTCAGTATTAGGCATACATAAGGATTTGCTTTCTTAGATATATATGAAATTTTAGAAATTAATGCATAAAGATAAAATGGGACCAAGTTAGATTTGTATCTGGAAAATAACTATAAATGAATGTTTCCCAAGTTCTAGATAAATCCCTTACAAGTCAGTTCATGGATAAGGAAATTGGATGTTTTTTTTAGATTACATTAAAACAATTCACCTTCTAGTGAGGGGGTGGAGCTCTTCCAAATTAATAAGAAGGAATAATTCATATATAATATTTAATAAAATGTGGTTTTGTGGGCTATCCATATAATTATTGAAATTTTGAAATATGGGAAATTTTGGAATATAGGATTTGACCCGCCTTGCATGACACCCTTCATTCAACTTGTTTGGTTCTTCCTATGAGGAATTCCGATGGATTTATAGAATAGATAAGTATTGGAGACATTAAGAAATTATCTGTGTACATTTATGGAGCTATAAGGATATTTTCATTCAAAATTTAACAAGAGAATCATTAAAATACTAGTTGATATTGACCTTTGGGAGGGTTTGCTAGAGGAGACATAGATAGTTCAAGGGTAAATACTTATGTTTAGATATTGGATTATAAGAAATTTTCATTCAGATGTTTTAAGTGGAAAAAATTTATACGTTTGGAGGGAATATGGAAAGGATAAGAAAATTTGGGTGGGGAGGTAAAAGGAATTGAAATATAAGTTTCCTTATGAAAATATAAGCTAAAAAAAGAATGAATTCAATTATATAATCAAGGTAAAAGTAGGAAAAGATGATAAGGAAAAATAAGAGAAGTGTTTAGGTCATCATTCATGCTCAAATTATCCAAAATAATTTATGTAAGTTTATTTGAAAGAATCTCCTAATCAAGGTATTTCCACCCATTTCCTTGTTTCAATATTTTAAAACAATATAAATGATCTAGAACTACTAGTGGAAAATTTGGATAACCCCATATTCATGGGAAGAGGTTTAAATATTTTTTAAAGCCCATGTATGAATGGTTCTCAAAATAACTTCGAGGCCCATTTGAAGGTGTTAGGTCTCTATATGACTAGTGTATCCCCTTATTTTTATTGTTAGTGTAGCCCACTTATTGTTATTGTTGTACCCATGTAGTCCTCATATTTTTATTATTGTGCCCCATGGAAGCCCACTATTATTATTGTTGTGCCCTTAAATTATTATTGTTATGTCAACTTTGATTATATTGTGACCCCTTGGACTCTTATATATAGAAAGGAGGTTTTTTCATTTGAATCATCCAAGAATTTTCCATTTATGTAATGTAAAGGAGGTTTCCCCCTTGAAGAGACTTATTTTTAAGTCGTTGATCTATCTTTTATTCTATATTGGGAGCTGGTTGCATAACATTTGGTATCAGAGCTTCAGATTCTAGGGTTTCGCTTCTTAGAATAGGCCATCTTGAAATTTTCACTATACTTTTTTACTACGAAGCGTCAGAAGCCAAAATTGAAACCATGTAGATTTGAAATAGTTATGAAGCTCTTGTAATAATTTAAGATCTTGGTTTGTTATATTTTTAGATATATGATCTGAGGAACTTAGGGTTTTTGCAGGCTCCAAAATTTAGTCTCAAATAGGTGATCTAGGGAAAATCATCATAACATTCGTCTCAAGCATCATATTTGAATTTTGTTAAAAATGGAAAAAAATGTATAGAATTTAGTTTTGCGCGTAGACATTTCTGGGCCGAAGATCAAAACTATGACACGTGGTAGTCCTTACAAGTTCACTCTACTGAACTAGTCTATAATCAGGCCATCGTGGGATATCATGAATAAATTTGCCTTAAAGAATCCAAATTAGGTCTCACCTGTGGCATTGGCAAGAAGAGTTAGAGGGATACTACAGGGCCAAATTTCAGATCTAAAATCATAGAGATACATCAGGTTCAATATCGAGCTCCTCAAAAGCAAGAAAAAGGTATGTATTGTTTTTTAAAATTGCATAACTTTTGTTTGAAAAGAAAATTTGAAGTAATTACAAGGGAATATTGAAGCATAGATATCAATATTGGATTCTAAAATGTCTCCCAAAAATAATTCCACACCCATTAAACCCTAATAATTCTCTACTATGACACATGAACAAGAATAATTGCAACATGATATATCAAAATTATAAGACCAAGTGCAATAAATTTCGGTCTCGTAAAGAGTAGCCAAAAATTAAATGGAAGCTAATATAGATGGTATAGAAGCTAATATGAATGACATAGAAGAAAAAATGGAATATTTTAAGGATATATTAAAAGAATACATGGATGTACTGAAAGAAACCATGGAAGGTTTGAAGGAAGGTTTGACAAAGTTGTTGCAAGAAAGGCTTTCCGGTGGTGACAAGGTAATCCATGAAAATCATTATGAGGAAAAAAGGAATATGAATTTTGATTTTAGAAGCTCCAATGTCTGGTTTAAGAACCACCACATTCCAAATATAAATATGAGGGAATTTTATGTCAAGGATCCAGTAACATGGATACTACAAATTGAGAAATATTTTGATCTCCATGATGTGAAACACTCACAAAAGGTACGCATTACAACTTTATATTTCGAACCCATTAAGTTTTTCTAGTATATATGGATTTTTTCTCTTAAACCACTTGTCACTTGGTCAATTTATATGGTAGAAATGATGGCATATTATGAGGATACAAAGAGAAACACCTTCTTTAGCCAGCTAGTAATTTCAAACAAAAGTGTTCAATGGAAGAGCACAATGAGGACTTCCAAAATTTAATATCAGGGTAGCAGATATTCGAGATGAGCATAGGATTGATGTATTCATAGTTACTTTAAAGGATAAAATCCAACATGAGGTTCACCTTTTGGAACCCGATTCAATGGAGAAGAGATTCAAGGTGGCAAGAAAAGTTAAAAGAAAAATTATGGAAACAAGGAAGTCTACCAATCACAACTATAAAGATGGAAATGTTGCTGCTCCTAGTCTTAAACAACCTAAAAGGTTGAAACCAAAAAAATTGAGTGAGAAAAGAGCAAAAGGGATTTTTTATAGTTGTGATAGAAAATACACTAAATGTCATAACTGCACCGAGAAGAAATTATTTTATGTAGATTTTGAAGAGGAGGAAGAAAGGGAACAAGAAACATGAAAAGAGGAGGATATACACCAGGAAACCACCCCGAAGAAGGAATAAATGAATCCAACCAATCTTGTAATACATTTGCAGGAATTACCACTCCTCAAACACTCAATATAGAAGGATATATCAACAACAAAAAAGGTAATAATGTTGATTGATTCGGGTAGTACCCATAATTTTATTCATTATAAGATAACCAAGGAATTGAATTTCTTCCTATATCTAGCACAAGAGTGTCAAGTGATGGTTTCAAATGGAGAAACTATAAAATTCTCTAGAAAGTTCCATAATATCAAGCTAACCATGGGGGAATATGTATTGAATAGTCCAATTCTTTATATTCCAATGGGTGGTGATGATTTTGTGCTAGGAGTCCAATGGTTACAATATTTGGGGACTATAGCTTTTAATTTTCAAGAACTTTTATTAAAAAAAATTTGGGAAGGAAAGGAAGCTGAATTATGGGGTATCGTAGGGAAACCAAGAAATATAATAAAATCTATTGTCATGAAAAATCTTCTAAACAAAGAACAATGAGGCGTAATTTCATAATTATGCTCACTACAAGTTCAAACATAGAAATCATCTATTTCTCTAGATCTCCAAAAAGTCTTGGACAATCAATCAAAGGTTTTTGAGACTCCCAAAGGCCTCCTACCTATTCGTGATCATGATCACGCTATTCATTTTATTCCAGGAAGTGTTCCTCCAAACATCATGCCTTACAAATATCCTTATGCCCAAAATAGTGAGATTGACCATATGGTCACAGAAATGTTAGAGGATGGTGCACAAGAAGGATTGATCATGGCACATGTGTCCAAATAATAGGGAGCTCAAAAATCTCACTATTAAAGATAAATTTCCCATTCCTGTCATTGATGAAATATAAAATGAATTACATGGAGCAATTTTCTTCACCAAGTTGGATCTTTGTTTGAGATATCATCAAATAAGAATGAATACTAAAGACATTCTGAAAAAACCATTTAGAACTCATGAGGGTCATTATGAATGTTTGGTCATGCCTTTTGTCCTTACCAATGCACCTTCTCCATTTCAAGGTTTGATGAATCCCATTTTCAAAACTTTTGAAAGTTTGTGTTAGTATGTTTTTGATGATATACTAATCTACAAAAGGTCTTGGAAGGATCATGTTCAACATGTTGATAGGGTGTTCAAATTGTTGGAGGAGAAACAATTTTATGAAAAAACCTCAAAATGTTTCTTTAGAGTACATGAGGTGGAATATCTGGGCATATTGTATCTCATGAGGGTGTAAAGATAGACCCTAACATAATTAAAGGCATTCATTAATGAAGAATCCCCACAACCATAAAGCATCTGTGAGGATTTCTCGGGTTGACAGGGTATTATCACAATTTTTTTAAGAATTATGGGAGAATTACAACACCTCTAACAACATTATTGAAGAAAGATGCATTTTCTTGGACTCCATAAGAAACTAGGTCCTTTGAACATCTTGAAAAGGAAATGTGCCAAGCACCAGTCTTAGCTATGGTAGACTTCACGAAACCTTAATTGTTGAATGTGATGCCTCAGGAAATGGAATTGGTGTTGTTTTAATGCAATAAGGAAGACAAATTTATTTTGAAAGCCATTCAATCAAAGGAAAGTATTTACAAAAACCTATTTATCAGAAGGAAATTTTGGAAATACTACATGCACTTAAGAAATGGAGACCTTACCTAATGTGAAAATACTTCAAGGTAAAAATGGATCATGATAGTATCAAATAATTTTTATATCAAATATTATCTTTAGAAGAGTAGCAAAAATGGGTTGCAAAGATGTTGGGTTATGACTTTGAAATAATCTTCAAAAAGGGGAAGCAAAATGTTGTTGCAGATGGAATCTCAAGAAAGGATGAGGATGTGGAAGCATTGCTTTATTCCATTTCTACTATCCAACTGGATTGTATAACCGAATAAAGGGATGAATGGAAGAATGTCAAAGAAGTGTGGGAACTTATTCAAAAGTTGCAGAAATATCCCAATACATTTGATAAATTTATCTAGAAAAATTATTCATTATGGTACAAAGATCGGTTATATATTTCTAAGAATTCCCAACTCAAACAAAAGTTAAATTTTGAATTTCACACCTCTCCCTTAGGAGGGCACTTGGGATTTTTAAAAAATTAGCACAAGGTTAATACGGATTTTTTTTGGGATGACCTTAAATATGATATTCAAAAGTTTGTGGTGGAATGTTTGGCTTTCCAACAAAATAAAGTTGAGATACTTAAGATATCGGGTCTATTAAAACCTTTATCCATTCCAATTCAACCTTGGGAGGAGGTTTCAATGGATTTTATCATAGGTTTACTTGAGTCCAAAGGAAAGAGTGTCATCATGGTGGTAGTTGATAGAATTACCAAGTATGAACACTTTTGTGCATTATCACATCCATTTAAAGTGAGTATAGTTGCTACTAAATTTATGGAAAAAATTCAAAAGAGACATGGAAACCCAATTTGTAAGCAACAAAGATCCCATTTTCACTGCATATTTTTTGACAAAATTATTTTCTTGTCTGGGTGCTCAATTTTTTCATAGACCATCTTATAATCCTCAATCTGATGGGAAAACTGAGACAGTGAAAAAAAATTTGGAAGGATATCTTCGTTGCTTTGTATCTTATAAACAAACAAAATGGGTCAAGTGGTTACCTCTGGATGAATGGTGGTATAACACTTCCTTGCATACTGCAGCAAAAATGACCCCATTTATGGAACATGGTGGATATCATCCACCATCCATCACATCATATTCAACAGAAAATTCTAAGATTCAAGCGATAGAAGCTGACATCGAGCATCAACAACAAGTTTTCTAACTCTTAAAGGATAACGTCACTTTGGCACATAATCAAATGAAACAATAGGTTGATCAACATTGCAATGCAATAATTTTTGATGTAGTCGATTGGGTATTGTTACGGCTAAAACTATACAAAAAAATGTCTCTCAAGCAAGCTAAAAACGATAATAAATTATCACCAAGTATTATTGTCCTTACAAGGTGTTGCAAAATATTGGTACTATGACATACAAATTGAAGCTTCTGGCATCTTCCCGAGTGCAAAAAATTTTCCATGTTTCATGCTTAAATAAGGTTATAGGTGACAAGCCCCCAATTCAAACAATATTTTCATAACTTGACGAGGAAGGAAAAATCATATTAGAACCTGAATCAGTCACAGAAACAAGAAATCAATAGAAAATAAATCGATCAATTTCAGAGTATCTCATTAAGTGGAAGAACTTACCCACTAAATGTTCCTCATGGGAGGATGATAATTTTATATAGAAGAGTCTAAAACTACTCAAGCATTGAGGACACCACTTTTTTGAAGGATAGGGGCATGTTAGGTCCCTACAAGACAAGTGTATCCCATTATTGTTATTGTTAGTGTAGCCCCATTATTGTTATTTTTGTACCCATGTACTATGATATTCAACAACACCAATTATTTGTGTATAAATGCCTTAGGAAATAATGGGGACCCTTTTTAATTTTTAAAGTTTGAAAAATAAAACATTTTTTTATAGCTTATAGGAAAAAATATTATATCTGAATGATTAAATCATATCCTATTGGCTGAAAGACTTAAGTGGAAAATCCAAATAGACCCATCGCATATCTAAAATCGCAAAATACAACAAGCGACACACAAAGCGCTCCACTCAAAAGTTTTGATGTGATATGGCTGAATGCATAAAACAAGGTGCAAAGGCTTTTAGGTAAAGAAAATAGATACCAAAGGAAAGATCCCCGATGGTCATTCTCATTAAAAACCATTAGTAGGACCCGCTCACTTCCATGCCACCTTTAGCGAAATCACAAATCACAATTCATTTTGGTTACCATCTATCGTGTATGCTTAAAAAATCCTTGATGTGATATATCACATCACATCCCCAGCAAAATTCAATACATCCATACAATCCACCGATCTTGTGATTGTGATATGGATATCACATTGCAAAACTCCCAGCGCTCTTGCCCCTCCAATGTTATGATAGCTCCAATCTACAAATAAATAACTTAAGGATTATTTAAAAGTTAAAACTTGATCACATATCGGTAATTGTGAACCCACGTTTATCATAATTACTCAGCGATAAGAATATGATAGTCTCGATGCTCCAAAGTGGTTTGATGGCTTGTTATTTAATGTTTCATATTTCTTACGCATTTAGACTATATTCTCCATCACTTCAAGTTTTATTGCTAATTGCTCCCGCATTGCTAGTATTGTTCTTCATTCTTTGTTTTTCATATTACAGGGTACTCCCGAGAAGAATAACTCTTGTGAGATGTCTAAGGATGAAAATAAGGGAAAAAAACCCATGGCTTCTCCAAACCCAACACCTCTTGCTTCATAAGTAACAAATATTCCTCCACTATTTTATGACACAACATGCACTCCAGAAAGTGGGCCTTCCTCATGGGAATCTATGTACAGGTTATTTGAGGATGAAAAACCTAGGATAATTCAGAGTGTAGCCACATCTGATGCTATAACATCTTCTGAAACCTCTATCAATGAAGTCGCGAACTTCTTGCTCCACAAAATTTCCGCTCGCCCAAAGATTATTTTATATACTGATATGGTCAAATGGGTAATCGAAAATATCAATATTGGCAATAGGACATTTCTGACCTCAAGGGATAAAATTATAGGATCATTTAAGGCAGAGGATCTGAAGAAAATGTATCATATACTTGACCCATACAAGGTATATGAAAAAAGTTTCCTCGAGAATTTTGGAAAGGAGAATAAGCTACAGTCAAACCCGATAAGACAATGGAGACACAACCCTAACAAGCACAAACATGAAGATAAGGGTATGTATTATGTATCTTCTCTAGTTGGTCCCTATTGCTAAATTATTGCTATGATGTATAGGCTTTTTGGTTCCCCTAATACAAAAAAATTACAATTGAGTGGATCCATTTCATGGAGGATGTATTAGACTCATACATTATGGATTGGGGAACCATTATTTCCAATAATATTTCCTCACAAATCCTAAACTATAGAAATAATCATATAGTCACCTCCAAGACATTTCGCCCATTTTTTATGAGTGATTATATCATGGATGAAGTATGTTTTACTTAATATTTCCCAAACATGGGATGGAAATGGGCCATTCAAGACCCTACTCCTATCCATGTCTACCAAAGTATCCTCTGGGAATCCAAGTATGAGTCTCATTTCTACAGGATCTTCCATGGACCCATTTTACCACTTCACCAAGTTGTTTTTGGTGATAAAGCCCCAATATTGTTCAATGAAGCCCGAGAAGATTTAAAGTCCATATTAAAGTGGTTTGGTGAAGAACTATTTACATATGTGAGAGTTTATGGAAGTATTTCCAAACCCCATGTTCTCCCACTATATGTACCATACAAACTTCCAGAAAGGGAAATTTATTATCAAATAGTTGGGAATGGGTTAACTAGATCTTTTAAGGAAGCTAAAAAATCTTCTTGGAATTATTTTCCTATCCATTGTGGTGTTTATTCTCTAGAGAACTACAAACATGCTAGATTGGAAATCAACCATATTCAATGCTTAAAGCTATCTACTGTTCCCAACAAATATCTTGATCCTAATAAAATATCCCAAAACTATACAGCTCAAGTAAAGATCAGACAATCCATTCATGAAAATTATGACTATGATGATTCATTTGAATCCAATTAGACCTATTTATAGGTTGAAAATCTAGAAACAATTCTTCTTAACCCTGAAAAACTTGCCCAATTTAACGAATATAGGAAGAAAAGGTTGGATAGTATTCCTCTCAACATCTTAAAGGTGTCTCAAAATATTTCACAAAAAGGAAAAAAGAAAGAACAACCTCCCAATGAAACTGATGTCCTGTAGGGAGAAAAGGAAGTTAAATCAACTAAATAACATACTATTAATCCATTGTTCAATAATGAATTGGATAAAGTTCGGAATGAATTTTACCAAAAATTTAAAGGACAGCAAGAGGTGGAAATAATTGATCCTAAAGATACATTCAACACACCTCCAGACAAAATTAAGAGCCCACTTACTTTTGGGGCTTCTGATAAGGCTTTCAATACATAGGAAATTGAATTAATCCTGGCCTCCCCATAATCTGAAAATTTTCTAAAGATAGAAGAAATCCCTCCTCCTGAAATCTTTTACAGTCTCAAACATCGAGATTTAATGAGAAATCAGAGAAAGAGAGTTGATCAATCACAGGAATTAGTCCCTGGTGACATACTCATGGAAGTAGTCTAGAAGGATCTACAAACTAATCCTTCTAAAGTTTTTCACAAGGTTAACACAATTTGCAGGTTATTATGCATCTACTACAATTGACAAAGAAATAGAGGTCCAATAAATAATCATAGAAAATGATAAAAGAATCTTGCAATTGGAGCAAGGGTTGTTAGCAGAGAAATGTAATGTTAGTCATCAATTGCATTCTAAATTGCAACAACTCCAACAAATCTTTGATCAATTAAAATTACAACATCAATCTGACATCAATACTAAAGACACTCAAATTCAACAAACTCCAATTCATATTGGTGCAATTGAAGGATAATCCAAAGATAGAGGACTTTAAAAAGGACACTTTGGATTTGAATACCATTTTGGCTAAAAAAATAGTAGTATTTTGTCAAAAGTTGACAAACATCAATGATCTTTGTGATAAAAGTGATTCAC
Organism: Pinus albicaulis; assembly: GCA_034641835.2. Lineage (NCBI taxonomy): Eukaryota > Viridiplantae > Streptophyta > Pinopsida > Pinales > Pinaceae > Pinus > Pinus albicaulis. The sequence goes on from JAXQQM020080598.1 coordinate 15,053, forward strand.
TGATGAATCAATCAACATACCTAAGGAAAAACTTTGATGATATTGATTAAAATATTATAGAATTTATTACTTGGTAGGAAATTACAAAGGGAAGGAAGGGAAATCTTCCTAGAATAGAGGATTCCAAAAATGAAATCCTATTTACTCATTGGGACATACAACTGAAACAAGTAGAAAGAACACTATTTAGAGCGAGATATGTGGCTAACAATATTGTTGAAACTGTCAACAATAATCTATTTTGCACCAATTTAATTCATGAATGTCCACCAGGTTCCCTTCCTAATGTCAAATATTTAATGAAATGGTGGTAGGAAATCTCAAAGACAAAGAAAAAAAACATCAAGAAGTTAGAAAAACTTGACTGGGATAAATATTGGCAATATATGGTGAAGCCACATAGTCAGTTGCTAATGTTGCAATGCCTAACTGATACCTCATACAATATGCTTCCTGCACTATCAGATGTGGTTTACACTGGACATTTACGCATTATTCTAGCTCATCCTCCTGAAATACAGCCAATGTTGGATATTCATCAACTCAAGCAGTGAATGGGAAAGGGCACAACATCACACGCCTGAGCTAGTCATACAACAAACTCCATTTATGTCTTGTTTTCACTTATTTTAAGGAGAGTTTTTTAAAACTCCTCAGTAATTTGTGTATTTTCTATTTTTATACTTTTAGTGTTTACTATATAAACCATTTCATGTCTACAAATAAAGGGTCCTGAAATTTTATAAATAAGGCTTTGAGAAGTTGCACTTTTGTACTCTTGAAATCATCTTAATAAAAAAACAGGACCAAAGACTATTTCTTCCATGAGCATATTTAAGATATACATGGTACTTCCATATTTATATTGATGTTTTGTTTTATGTAATTTATAGTCATACTTATTTTATATTGTTTTGTTATATGTATCTTTTCTAATACAATTTCGCAAAAGTTCACTATTGAACACGCAAAGGTTTTTATATTTTAAATATATATACAATACATGCAGATATTTAATGTGATATGAGATTAATCAATTAATTTGATTAACTATTTAATGAAAAATTAATTAACTTTAATCATTTTTCACTTCTATAAGTATTTGATAATCTTCATTCTCTTATACTTAAGATAATATTTCAAGATCACATATAAGAAAGCATAATTAATCCTAAGATATAGGTAGGTATATATACTTTGTTAGCTCATTGTCACTCCCATTATCAAGTTACATTCATTTATAAATACCCACATCCATTCAGTTATACTTTATTGGGAAACTGGTCCCATCATCCAGAGTCAGAGCCTGTTATGAGCAATGTTACCCTAAGGTCCTGGGTTGGTAAACCTCACAGAGCAGGTGCATGTCATCACAAGAAGGACTCAAATAACCAACTTCTATGCTTTAAACTAGAAAGTGAGGATTGTAGATCTTACCCGTTTATCCTTTGTCTGTAGTAGATCTTATAGGGTTCAAACCCCCTGCAACTCCTCGTGCTTCAGGACTCACAAATTAGCAAAGAACAAGCACAAAAACCTAGTTGTACAACATATATGTCCTAGATGTTAGCAACATAGTGGTTAGCCGTTAATATGTCATTATTATTATCACTTGTGAACGCTTATTCCACCCATTTCTACCATTCTTCATCACGTCATTTATTATAATTTATTATTTAAATCCATTTTATGATGATTTATGCTTCTATGAATGAATGTTATTTATTCTCCTTTATTTCTAATAAATTGATGATTATGAATTATTTTATCAAATGATAGTTTTAATAAGTTGGTTATAACATTATTCACCATTTTTAGCCTCCAAGATAATTTCCAGATTGAAGATTTGATCATTAAAAGTGCCAACTCAGAAATGC